>JAZHYW010059944.1:0-150991 GCA_037355805.1 Ixodes ricinus | reverse complement strand
TCACCTTCGTACATGTGACGACCCTCCCAGACTTCTCGGCTTCACTCCCAACTTCTTTTAGTGATGGATAAATGTCAGCCTACTACTGGCTTAGAAAATTAGAGTGGACGCAGGGGCTAAGGTTTCTTTTACTTCATGCGCGAAATAAGGAAAAGCTATGAGCATGAGCATGAGCATGTTGCCCTGAACGATGCTCCCCCTACATGAGCGTACATGCTTGGTAGGGGAACTAAAAGCCTGGATCTGGAAAGTAAAGTCGGGTCAAGCTAGTTTTACAGAACTGTTCGCCATTCCGGGGACTCGCCTTGAACGATGTGCCTCTTGTCTTACTCCTCTTTTCTGCACGGCCAAGTCAACCGCTTAAATAAAGGCTTTGAGTGGTGACGAAAAAAAAAAACCTCAACCTCTGGGGCACGTAACCACACTTTTTGGAGCAACGACAGCTTTGTGGCGACTTGACAATGACGGGAGCACATGGCGGAAAAAGATGAGCCTAACGTCGTCATCATGGTGCGGCTGGTGCATCTCGAAGATTTCGACCCGGACAGAGCTGAAGCCTGAGCCCTGTACCAGGAGCGACTCAACTTTTTCTTTACCGCGAACAACGTCGTCGAGGTGTCCCTAAAATGCGCAGTCTTCTGTAGCGTTTGTGGACCGGCCATCTAAGCGATCATCCGCTCGTTGTGTGCGCCGGTGTTGCCGGTAGAGACTCTGTATGCGGACATTTTTTCAGAGCTCACCTCCCACTTCCCACCGCGCCCGTCGGTGATTGTTTAGCGCTTTGCGTTTCATAAGCGCACCCACCAGTCTGGAGAAACCATCGTGAACTTCGTCGCCGCCCTGCGCCGCCTCTCCAAACACTGTGACTTTGCTGAGACCTTGTCAGACATGCTATGAGACCCTCTGGTGTGCAGAATTTGGGAAGAAGGAGTGCAGCGTCGTCTCCTTGCCAAACCAACGTTGGGGCTCAAAAAGGCGTTTGTGACTGCTGTCGCTTTGGAGTATGCCACCCGGTAAGCACAACATATCAGGGGCAAAGTTCAGTTGCAAGTTACGCCTCGTCCTGTGTGCTTCTTTCTTTGTCTGTGTTTTTAGGCGTATTTTCTACCATACATCAGGGGGGCATGGCCTGAGCCGTCCACATCCGACTTGCATCGCATTCAGAAAATGCCCAAGGGTATCAGCAAGCAGGGCGGAATACCGAAGCCTCCTCGAGAGTCGGTAACACGGCGATGCTTTCGCAGAAACGGCGACAATGAGCAAGGAACCGAGCTGAGTGCAGCGACAACCGGTCAGGAAAGTCAAGTGCTGACAAATCGGGATGTAGCAGGCTATACGGACTTTACCACATTGTGAGGGGCCCGCCAGCCTTCATGGCAACCGTTACGGTCAGCGGGAACCAAGTACCTATGGAGGTGGACTCTGGATCCGAGTTCGCCATTGTCAACCTGAGGACAACGTGCAAGCTAGGAATCTTCAAGAAGGTGATTTGACCTTGCATGCGAGGAGTCCGAACTTGCACTGAGCAACCTGTGCATTTCGTGGAAGCGGTGAAAGTGCAGGTCGAGCGCGGTGGCAGAGAAGCTCAACTTTTGCTACTCATCACGATCGGGGCTGGAATCAGCATTTCGGGACGGGACTGGTTCCAACCGTTAGGCATCTTATGGGAGGGGTTTCATCAGCTTCATAGAGCCCCCGTTTCCCAGATCTGCAACGAGAAGGGTTGTCCAACTGTAGGCCAGCAGCACACATTGGGAATGAAGGTGGCAACCCTTCTTGAGGACCTCTCGGAAGTGTTCATGCCCGAGCTAGGGAAGAGCAAGGGTCCCCCGGTGCGAATTGAAGTGGACGATAAAACAACACCCCAATTGCACAAGGTACGTCAGAGTACCGTTCGCGTTTTTGCCGAAAGTGGACGAAGCCATCGAGAAATTGGTGGAACAAGGTAACTACGTTCCGGTCAAACACTCGTTGGGCGACGGCTATCGTTCAAATTCTGAATAAGAATGGGAAGATGAGAATTGGCGGTGACTTCAAGGGAACACTCAACCCAGTCGTCAAGGGGAAGACTTATCCGCTACCCACTCCGGAACAGCTATTAGCAGGGCTCGGAGGTTGTTCAGCGTTTTCCCGGCTTGACTTGGATCAAGCTTATCAGCAACTTGGCGTCGACGAGAACACTTCCCTGTTGTTGACTATAACGACACAGAAGGGTATTTTCGAGGTGACCCGATTACAGTTTGCTGTGGATGTGGCTGTGGCCATCTTCCAGGGTCACATAGAAGAACTCTTGAATGGCCTCGAAGGAGTGCAAAACTTTGGATGACATCCTCATCGGCGGACAAATGGTAGCTGAACACGATGATCAGCTCCAGAGGGGGCTGCAGCGCATCCAGGACGACGGCCTGTGTCTGAATAACGACAAGTGCGCTTTCCGAGCAAGGGAAGTATCGTACGTGGGTACCGTGCCAAAAAGGACTGCATCAGTCCTTCGACCGAGAAGTGGAGGCCATTAAGAAAGTTACGGAACCAAAAAACGAGAAAGAGCTACAGTCGTTCTAGGGAGTTTTGAACTTTTATGATCGTTTTCTGAAGTGGGCCGCCCATGTGTTGGAACCGTTTCATTGCCTTCTGGATAAGGTGTGGGCATGGATGAAGACGGAAGGAGAGGCGTACAAGCGCGCCAAAGGTATGCTAGAATCCTCAGCTGATCTAGCACACTACGATGTGTCACGTCCCATAGTGCTGGCCTCCGGCGCCTCTCCATCCGGCCTGGGAGGTGTACTGAACCAAGTGGGAGAAGACCGCGCTGAGAGGCCTGTGGTCTTTGCACCAAGAAGTTTGTTGAAGGCAGAGTGCAACTACACACACACAACAATGAAAACATTTTTCGCTGTCGTCCTCCGCAAGCCACACGCCTAACGGTCAACTGGAAGGTAGTCGTTGGATATGACCGCCCCACATAGGAGAATTTCAAGGCTGCATTCTGGTTCCCGAACGGAAACCTTTAGCTGAACATCTGTTTCCGAGTCTTTGTGTCAAGTTATTACCCTTTTCCCTACTGAAGGATAACCGACAAATAATTTGCCCAGACAGCTCGAAAGAAAGTTGGAAGGCAACTGAAGAAGTTTGTGACAGGTTTGATAAGTAGCCATCACATTCCAAAATCTACAGTAACAAATACTAAGCTTTCAGTACACTGATCATCAGAGGGGGCTACTTTATGCATATTCCACTGCCGGGTCATACATCAAAGTGCATCTCATTGTTTAGCGCTTAATTTAAGATAGTAGGGGCAATCAAGCCTGCTAGATCCCTTACCGAAAAGAGCAGCTGATTAGGGTGTCAACACCTGTGCCCTCAAACACCCAAGTGCCAAAGCCCAGCATCCACCTGACCTTGAATAGCACCTTGCTGGTACATGCAGTGAACTGAAGCCAGTTGTTGAGCCTAATTCTAGGCAGTCTGGTCTGTTGGCTGCGGTGCAGAGTGTCGCCAGCTTGAGTCAGCATAGGTTGCTTATCAGTGGTCTTCCTCGAGGTGACCAGCATGAAAACATTTGGAAGAGTTGAGAGCCCGATGGTTATCCACTGTCTTGGTGCATACGGTCGAAGCGTACGGCAAGTTGACGATGAAATCCGGTTCTACGAAGTGCTTGCGTGTTTTGTAGTGAAAGGATTTCTACAGGACAACATTTTCTTCATTGCCGCTTTAGCTTTTATGAGAACAGTTTCCTTATGATGGTGGGGTATTGGTGTCCAAGTGCGTTAGTGCACTGCAGCTGGGAGCACGTGGGACGAAAGATCTCGCTGCAGAATCCAGGGATCCCAAGTTTAGTGCCCTTGCCAACACAACCTAGATAGCAAGGCATGCATAGTAAATTTACTACATCAACTACCTTCGTTGATCCACGGCGGCACGTCGATTCGACATGACTGGCGAGTCAGCATTCGGCTAGAACTCGTGGTCAATCAGTGCTTCACCAATTGAACATTAATCCCAGCCAAAAGCAGATGCAGCAGTCATGTGCAATTTGTAAACTACGGTCAATCATGGTAGGTGTAGTAAGTTCAGTACTATCTTGCTATCCAGGTGGTGTTGCCCCTGCCCATTTCGATCTGTATGAGCATCGTACCAATGTGCGTTTGTGTATCACCAGGCTAGTAGTCGCACTGGTTGAACTTCTCATGTAGAGCATAATGTATTGTTGCAATACCTCAAAGAGAAATAGACACACTGCCTAAACACAAACGCCCAATTTGACTTTCTTTGGTAAAAAAAAATAGTGGACAGAAGCCCGCAGCTGTGTGGTATAGGAGAGTCATAATAATGAAATGTTATGATAGAGACAAATATCGCAAATGTTTACACTTAATCAACTCTGTTTCATCTGTCAATATTAAATACAACTGCTATCTAGAATAGAGCTCCTTGCTCAGTCATTTTATTTAGGGGTGCCATCACCGCTGCTACAAGTGACTTGCATCTTCTGGATGCTCTAATGGAGCATGTCGGGCTGCTTCAAAACTGAGCCGAAACAGCTTCTACGGCTATGTGGCCTCTTCCTTTACACTCTCGTCAGCTGCACATTATTCCTCGTGCTGGCCCTTATACCACTTCTTCGTCACCCTGATATGGAACTCATGCCATCATCACTAACATTGCCACTGGTCTCAGGTCTCTGGGGGTCAATACCAGTGGCACCCCTGATCCTGGCTACTGGACTGTCTTCGTCAGCTCCACATAATTCTTTTATTGCTGCTTTTTCAGAAGGCTCCTCACACAGGTCGCTTTCTGCAGTGCATTTGCACTGCACGTCTGAAAACAAGTGAAAAGAATGTCGCACAAGTGGCCATGGCTGCAAGAAATTACTTCTTGTTATTCAGAGCCAGTGGTTCCAAGAACTTATAGATTTCTCTGTAATGCAGCCAGCTCACTTTGCCTACTTCTATGGAGGCCCCCAGCAGCAAATGTTCTCTGGAACATGTAGATATCTTAAGTGGCCACTGTGAGCAACTGTTTTCACTGCCTATGTGCAATACCATATTAAACACTTTTTATGATGTTTTCGAATAAAATTGTGCACGGATCATATTTCTAGTGATGTGATGCTTAGATGTGAACACACTGAGCTATTTAGCTTTGAAACAGTATGAGATTAGTCAGAATCACATTAAAGGAAGCTAGAAATAAAAACATTCAGAGACTGGCTTCAGGCTGCATTATTTTAAATTTAATTTTGAAGCATGTCAATGGGAATGTAAAAGCCAGTAAAAGGACACGGTGGCGAATACCTACACCACGTTCATTAGGACCACAAATCCTTTACAAGATTTGTACCACATAAAAAAGTAACCACTTTTTGTCGTCTAGCATTCTTCCCAGAATATCTGCCCGGATGCAGTACATTTGACAAGTCATGTCGGCCAACCTCGCGAGCTTAAGCCTGAGCAAGAAACTCGAAATTTAAAGCGTACTGCTAGGCGAAGACCGCTACTATGAACCACGACCAAGCCGGTCGTGCAATAAACTCGTTCGAGGTACGCAGTGCTGCGACGACCCACAGAAGCAAAACAAATACTAGGTGGCCCTCCTTCTGCTAATTGTTTTGCGTGCTCCTGTTAACTATAAGGTCACGCCTACCCTCAAAGTTATATCTTACCCAAACATTTTCCTTGAAGTTTCGGTATTGTGATGGACTGTGGCATATGTATTGAGAAAACTGAGGGCTTCTAGAAACGCCCGTATGCCGGCGCAGAACTCGCCGTCCCGCTTCTGCTACCGAAGACATTTGAGGCCTTCGTCTCACATGGTTGGAGTGCCGACGTCTCTCGGGTGGTCCAGTTGACAGGTGGCCTTTTCTTCGCGGCAGACGCTCCTTCCGATATCGTAAAAACGCGACATCGCAACTGCAACTAACGAACCGAAAGCCGACCGAAGCGAGCAGACGTCAGGTTCAAAGCCCTTCGGTCTACTAGATAACTGGAGCTTTCAGTAGATTAAACAATTAGGAGGGTGAAATATGTGCGAAATTGGTGTTAAATACAAAATTTTCGCAATTAAAACGATGGAACAATTGCTTACGCAAATTATTACTTTGTTCTTTTCGAAATCCCTTAACATGTGTCGAACGCTGCCAACAAGAATACTCTTTGGAAACTCAGTTTACCTGAAATGCTATTTAGATTGAATGCCATTTGAGTTGCCGTGTGGCAGTGCCTAAATGACATTTAAACTGAATGACATTTGGCGTACATGCCATTTCAGTGGCCTTCTGACAAGGGTATTAGTGAGGTTATAATCATAAAACAGAAAGCACCGAACTGCAGATTTCTTGTTTGTACTGCTCTCAATCGGCATCCAACATACGGTGCGCTTACGTGAATAGCTCGTCTAAAGCCACAAAATGAGCTGAGCTTACGAGTATCGGCACTCTGTTCCCCGACATTCTTGTGGGCGCCGCCATTCTGGTCCGTATGCAGAGCAGACGCAACCGCCGATCGTCATGATTCAAAAGTGCAACTTCCTCAGCATTAGATTCCGTGTTAGGAAGCTCATGTAATATTGCTTTGCTTTGTCGCGAATTGTTTAAACAATGGTGGAGGACGGAAAAGCGTTTACTGTGATTTCAGATAAAGCTTCAGATAATTAACTGGCAACCATATTTTTAAAACACAATATGGCCAAGTGTCGGTACTCTGAAGCGTAGCTTATTTAGTGGCACTATGCTCATCCTTGCAGGAAGCAAAATGCATCAGCTAGCATGGCGATTCGAAGGGCTCATTTTCATGTCGCGTGCTCCACTCTCGTTTGCAAACCGCGGACCCGCCGGTCTTGCAGTGGCGCCGTCTCTCGCTGGTTACCACAGTCCAAGAAAAGTGCCAAATTCTGACTCTGCTACCCTCCGCTTTGATATAAAAAAAACGTTCTTTCTCTAATTCCCAAAGTCACAAGATACACTCTGGACAGATCAAGAAAGCTGAAAGACGAAAAGGGTGTGCGGCGAACGTCGACGCCTATCAAGGCCATCCCTTAAACAATAATTATGTGGTCCTCACACTGAGCTACACTACGTCCGATGACAAAAGACTGTACAAGGGCAAGTCCCAATACAAAAGATGTTGTGACGCTGTGCTCAGACAGACAAAAATACCCTTGTCGCAAAACGTTATTTAACAATGTATGTCCGTGAGATGTACAACGAAATGAACACATCTCATCTATTATCATGCTTTGGTTTAGAAAGTTTTGCGCCCCGCTGACCAAATGAGTCATGAAACGTCCCGTGAACGAAAAGTGCTTTTGCACTTATTGTGAGAACTTCGCACTTTCTTTGGTGGTGTTAATGTTTTGTTGCTGAAAGTTGAAACATGCTCGTGCATCGATTTCGAATCGTTGAATCATTGATCGACTCGCTCCGGCAATTGGCCCATCTCGACTTTGCTGTTTTCAGTTTTCGACAAAAGACAAACTCGTCGGCACGGGATCCTCAAATAAAACTTTTATACACACCAACGCATAAGCATGTTTCAACTTTCAGCAACAGAAATTGAAGGTTGCTTTCCAGCTACATTATATACTATTTTTTAAAATAAGACTAATATAGTCGCGTTGTGACGGTAAACATAGGTTCACGACTCTCTAGTATCGCGCAGGAGACCGCGATTCAGGCAAAGCGATATAACTAACTTTGCGACAATTTCCAGCCACACCCGGCGGCGGAAATCAGCCTTCAACCAAGTGTTGTAGATACTAAAATTGAATTAGTGTCACGGCTTCAAAATATCAATATCAAAATTAATTCAGTTACAAAAGATTACAAGCTGAAACAGCGATTATCACGAGAACACTTGCACGCACGTTGCGAGCGTAACCCACATTCATCGACGGTACAGGGTTACATGCGGTGCGCGCTTTATTCACAAAATGTTCCGAGCACAGTCGAGAGGATGGCGTTGGGGAAAGGTATTTTCGGTTTAGGGACGCAAGCCTCGTGCCACCGGAAATCGGGGTTATGTGGAAAGCGATGGAGCTTAAAGGCATTGCAGCCGCACTCGCCTTGCTGGATTCGTGAGAGCTACATAGGTAATCAGACAGTATTCGACGCTTTCTGTCGTTATTCGTGCACTCTATATCTGAGAAATGGTGTCCCGATTACCGGGGGACTGCCGCTATCGAAACCCGTAGATCTAATTAAGTTTGTGAGTTTAAAACAGAAGAAAGCGCGAACAAAGCACGGGCAATGCATTCACCCAACACCGGCGAAGCATCTCATCCGGGACTTTCATTCTTTCTAACGCTCCAGCAAGGGGGAAAGCGCCGGCCTGTATCCCTTTGACCTTTTCTCTCTCACCCTCTTTCAGGAAAACGGTCTGTAGGTGTACTGTGTGCTCCAAGTAATGCACACGTATTGAAACACAGCATCTAGATGGCACTTAAAATGACGGGTGGGGGACATAAAGGGAACATGGAGGCAAATTGGAAGTTTTTTTTATGAAGATTGAAATTGGCGTCAGCCTCATTTCAGACACTCTTGACCATGTTCTAGCCCGAACAGACGTTTTGGTGCAGCACCAATCAAACAGTTGAAGTAAATGCGCCAAAAACGATGCCTGAGACCCCCTACCCCCCTCCCCCCTCCCCTCCCCCTCCTTCTAGACGGCGGAAAAAACGTCTGAAACGTGAACTAAAGTGCCCTTCGTGACGTCGAAACATGACAACGGGTTCCTTGTAACTTTAGACATGACTTTCGACATTGCTATTCGTGTTAGGTATTACAGAGTTTTATAGAGCAGGTGTCGAGCTCCATTAATATACGATACAGCATTTTGCCTGGTTTGTCAAATGGTTGGCGTGCAACATGATCTCGCAGAAGAGGTGGTGAAAACGTAGTTAATTTATTCTATTCCGAAGAAAGGTTACATAGGGTTGAAAAGTTTATAAAACCATGAAAATATTAATGTCGTTGTGGGGCAGCATAAAAATTTACAGCTGATGAAATTTGCAAAGCCAAAATTTAATTCTAAAATATTATATAGAATTACCTCTTTCCTATGCGCGCTCGTGGATGAGTGTTTGAACGCGTTGCAATCTACTCTGACAGTCAAAAAAGAGAAGTATGTGTAGAATATCTTCTTTGAGCAACTTTTATTAACTTAATTTGAATAAAAAATTGTCTGATGCATTTCAGTACTTTACTCACTATTGTATCTTCAAGCAAACCTCAAGGCCCGTTCACACTCTTGCGACCAAGTACGACCGAGAGAGAGCAGACCGGTTTTAAGCCTCTTGCGATCTCTTAGGACCAGCTCCGCTGAAGCGCATCCGGTCCTAAGAGATCGCAAGAGGCTTAAAAACCGGTCTGGTCTCTCTCGGTCGTACTCGGTCGCAAGAGTGTGAACGGGCTTTACTTATTAGAAGATAAGTAATGTATGTGTATTTCAGACGCCTTTCATTGAACCTTGATATTTGGCTTGGTGGTTGTGGGGTTAATTTAATTGTCCTTTTAGCACGATCTTCGTAAACAGTAATCTGCCATCTGGCCTACACGAATGCAGTTCGCTCCGTTCTATACATGTCATTGTTTGCAAGAATCACAGTCTACATGTTTAAGGTCACAGCCCAGCATGCGCACGTTCGCCGCGTTGGAAGGCGAGGAAAACACGCGCCACACGCACGAACGCTGAAAATGGCACCGACCACAAGCGCTTTTCTGGAATGTTCTATAAATATTTTGCTAAACTATTTAAGCACCAAGGAGCCTATGCATGCTACAAAAGTAGTTACACGCGCTGGCATTTGCAACAGTAATATTTCTAAAGAAAAACTAAAGCAAATGACACGTTCCTTCAGATAACACGAGCGTGTGTGGCATCTGTACCCACATTCCGAGCATTCTCTGTGGTGCTTGGGTAATTTGTCAAAGAATGTATTGCGTGACTCTTCGACCTTTCTTCGCCAGCTTAACTGCCAGCTTCTGATAAAAGGATAACGGATTTGCTAGCGATTTCACGAAACTAGCGAGCCACGGCTTGAGCAAACCCAGTTGCAAAACCCGTTTTCTTAAAATTCCAATAGACCGATCTCACCAGCCAGTTTGACTACGCCACCGCTGCCGCAATGCATCGAGGGAACTTTAGTCTTTCTGCACGTGCGACAACCTCGCTGGAGCTCTGCGCGTGCAGGGCACGAGCAGTTTCGTGCACTGCCGATTGCCTCCTGTGAACTAAAGTTATGGCGGCCTCGGCATGCGCCGAACGCTTGGTGAGATCGGTCTATTGCTTCCATTTTTTTACTTTCTCATAGTTCAGCACGTAGGCCAAGGTTATACTTTGTGCAACTAGAGATTATTGTCAACTTCCGATAGCACGAACGTCCCTGTTTTCTCGCTGTTTGACGCGAGAAAGGCGGGCGCGAGCTTACCCGATTGCCGGCCGGCCGCCTCGCTGCCCGCCGATGACGTCACGTTTGAATGGCGAGGAAAACTGAGGTAAAACTGGGGAGAACGATGTATTGGTTTCGGCAGCGAACAAAATATTACCGTTTAAATTAACTAGAGTCAATTTGGAAGAACGAGATAGCATTTCAGAATCAGGAAGCCATCCGCATTCAGATAATGCTTCTGGATAAGGTAGCCTAATAAACCGGCGGAGTTCCCCTTTAACAGTGCACGCTCCGTGCTGTACAAGAGTGGATCGTGGGTTTTATTCCGACCAATCCAAAAGTCGGGGCTCGTCGCTAGGTACCACTAGGGAAAGGTGGTGCTCGGTGAAGGCGATGGATCCAGAGCGATTTTCCAGTTGAACAAGAAGTTTTCCCACTGTAGATGTCTGAAGAGCTGCTTCAGATTGTCCTTGTTGACGTAGTAGTCCAGCGTCTGTACATCCACCTTGTCCAGGACAGCGAAGATTACGAAGAACACGCGCTTAAACAGCGTGTCGGGCCACCATTTCATATCCCTCTGGTGTAAACCCTTCATGCTGTACCGTGCGGCCGCGTTGAAGTAGTCATCGAGCTCGACCTGCATGGTAACGGTGAGACGAATATGGTTATGCCCCTGTACGTGGAGCAGTCAGCAATATATCGTGAAGTACAGATTCTGAGGAATAAATAAAGTTTTTTTTTTCTTGCCAAACCTTTTACAGGGAATACTTGTAATAACTGCCTTCTGTGTAGGTTTAGACAGCCGGAAGTTAGTCAGCTCCAATGGGCGTCTGGTGTCTCAGCTGTAGATGAGAAATTTACCCGTTGCAGCATCACTGCTAGCCCCCACGCAGGAGTGATTAGACGACCGCGCGCTGGTACGATGCTCATCTAAATCGGAACGGGCAGGAATGGTGATTGAACCCAGGATCCCTGGGTTCTGCAGCGCGAGCTTCCCCTCCACGCTTCCTGAGCCGCGGTGCATTAACAACACTCGACCACGGACCTCCGGCCATGTCAGTCATACAAGGTAGCCACTACTCTGGTCACCTTTCTGGTCGCACAGGTCGTATTCGGTTGTGAGACATAATCGACGCGCCTCCAATCAACGGCAAAATGCGCTTTGCTATACGCTCATAGAAAGGCAAGGTCAAGGTAGTTAGATACAAGAGTTACACAAATTAGATTATATAAAGTAGCGTGTCCGTCAGGTGCAAATTTCAGAGCTAAGGAATCACAGTCCTTGACATCTGTATGGTATTCGTGGCACTATATATAAAAGTGTATGGTGTCACGTATTTGAAATGTGAAACTGCCCCATGAAAACCTCTCGCGCTGGTTAGCCATGTTTTGCGGCTATGCCATGGAGAATTTCGGTTCATGCCGAGTGATAGCACGACCTCAGAGATACGTATGGCAAGTGACGTTTTTCACATTCAGTGGCGGCCATAGCTGAGCTTGCTACTGCTTAGCACGTGTTGACGGCAAGTTTTCACAACACTTTCAACGCGCACATTGCACACCACCTAGGTTGTCTTCTTTGGGAGACCACAAATAAGAACTCATGCCGAGCATGCGCTGTGAGCAGTCACCTCAAACATGGCGTCCGGTAAATACCACCTGTACATTGAGCGATTCCTTGACCTTTCTGCAGCAGGCTGATTGGCGGTGTGTAAGGCTAAGATGTAGCGCTCGTTTTTGCGACTAAAACGTGTTGCCTCACTAGCCTTTTTATATTTAAACGCAACTTTCACTTTCCTTAGGCTTTTTCATATAAAAAATTGGCAGCGCCTTTTATTTCCAAAGTCCTATGATGCATGAAATGCAGTAATTAAAATGCGATCGTTAAAACTGATTTAGAAGACATTTAATCGTTGTTTGAGTGAGTGAAGAACCTTTATTTTTATTGAACTCTCCCATCTAGCGGCGAAATTAAATTGGTGCATCGAACTCGTGACGTCAAGACACGTGACATCACGTCTCCCGCTAAATTCAGCGGGGAAATGTAATTGGTGTGTTGGTCAAGGGACGTCAGGTCACGTAACATCAATTGACATCACGTTTAAAACAATTTAATACTTCAGTATTACAGAGCAGGATAGCTCGATAGTCCGCCCAAATATAAAAACTCAATAGCTGTCACTTCGTATACTCCGTTCGCTCTTCATCTGAGACTAGAAGCTACGCCCTCAGAGCTAGCTCGCTGGCTTCCGCAGTGCTTTGGCTGCGCGTGCCTGCGCGTTCAACACTTGTGTTAGCAAGTGCAGAAAGCTCGCGCTGAAGGCGGAGTTTCAGGTCTCAGCTTAAGGGTGAACGGAGTGTAGCGCGCACTCTATGTCATCTGGGTATTCTACAGGGTGAAACAAGGAGACGGCAGGCTCTTTAAATCGACCAGAAAATTTGGTTTCTTAACCTATCGCGCTACGACTTTGTGCAGCGTTGCCCACAGATGGTGCATTTTTTTGTAAAATTTGCAAAGAACGAACTTACCTGAGGAAAAAGTAAAGGAAGAAAAAGGCTTAGCTCCTATGGAAACGCAGCGACGCCACCGGTCTTCAAACAACACGGCGCCGTTTCCCACGGGAGACAAGAGATGGCGCAACGAACGCCGCCAACGAACGAGCATACGGCGCCGAGAGCCGGCACTTTAGCAGACGACCCTTTCGACTCAAAAGCGGCTCGCGTTCCGCAGGCGGCGACAGTCGCAGAAACAAAAACAGGCGCGGTAACAACAAGGAACTGTAGTTCCTTGTCTGCTAAACACGCCGGCTCTCGGCGTCGTCTGCTCGTTCGTTGGTGGCAGTTGGCGTCGCGACCGCTTGCGCCATCTCTTGTCTCCCGTGCGAAACGGCGCCGTGTTGTTTGCAGACCGGTGGCGTCGCTGCGTTTCCATAGGGGCTAAGCCTTTTTCTTTCTTTACCTTTTCCTCAGGTAAGTTCGCTCTTTGCAAATTTTACAAAAAAAAATGCACCATCTGTGGGCAACGCTGCACAAATTTGTAGCGCGATAGGTTAAGAAACCGAATTTTCCGGTCGATTTAAAGAGCCTGCCGTCTCCTTGTTTCACTCTGTATATGCTATTTTAAATAGAAATTGTACAAGCGCGTGTTTTTATTTGTTTTTTTAGTAGAGACCCATGACGTTACGACCAATATCGCGATCACAAATGACAAGTCTGATAGTATTCGTAAAAAGCACGGCGGAAGCCTCGAGCTACCGCATTCTGATTCCTCCTAAAGCGAGCGTTTTGCCAGTGGTGGAAGGTGCGCGACACTTTTTGTCGCGCACCTCGCCAACCATATCTTTCCGAAACGGATACTGGCCTCTACATTTGCAGGCGTTATTGGTCCGCTTGAACACGACATAAGTTTGAGCACAGCAAAAGTTACGAGAGCGAACACTGCCAGCACCACCTGGAACAATCGAAGCCCGTGCACCAGAATTTCGACGTCATCACAGTGAGGTCGACTGAAGACACAGATGGGACACAAGCGTCGGGTCAGCGTTCGTGCTGGGCATCCTGTCCAATCAACGCTCCAAAGGACGCTCAACATCGTCCTCGAATTAAAAAAGAAAAACACCTAAAAAGAACAGCAACAGTGGCGGTTCTCATTTTTTGGGGGATCAAAGTGCGTGATTGGTTTCGAGTCTTTACCGAACAATGACACAGCCCTTGTGTCCAATCTATGTTAAGAAAATGTGCCCAGGCAATGGCGGACTCGGGCAACTGGCGCGGCAGCCGCTAGGTGGCGTGAGCTCTTGAAAGGGGTCCATTGGTGTGTTTGTGCCGTCCCAGTGTAATGACTCTGCATGGAGAAAGGGGAAGGATTTTCGCGGGCCTTGATTATTCAAGGTAGTGCTGGCACTGTGCTTTGAACGGCACTACCGGGCACGCGCGCTCGTGCGGTGCATGGGTTGTTCGAGGCAGTGTGCTGGCGCGAGTAGCTTCCGCTTAGCTAGGGTGGTTGAAAGGGCGAGGTGTGCCCTTTGTCTGCATCGATTCAATCAGGATCCAGGGCGGAAGTAAATAACGCAGTCATTGAATCTGATAAAAAAAAAGATAATTCTGCCAAGGACCGCGCGCCTTTTGTCACATCGCCGCATGTGCTTGAATCATCTGGTATGGATAGAGGTCGGCAGTACTCAACTGTTGCTGACCGCTTTTTCACCCGATTAGGCTTTATCTTATTCTATTGGACGGTCTGATACGAGAATGAACTCGGGCCTTCGTGAGAACAGTAGCACGTGGAGAGTAAATATGAGAATTAAGCAGTTCGACCGAGAACGACTCAGATGACCTGTCACATAGTGCAATCCTTCTAAAAAAAGCATGAGGCCTTCGTGGAATCTTGAAGTGTCTCGACTAATAACATGGATGTACTGGTGCTCCCTGACTAAAACGGCTTTCAAAATAAAGTTTGCACAATACTATACTCGCAGAAAACTTATCTTGGCAATGCAGCTGAGGGTACAGGCACGCGTTCCCTCTCCCACTTTGAGCGCTGCTTAAAGTTGTGCGCGAGCTGGTTAAGTGGCTGTGCTCTAACTCTGGCCCAGAGCAGTGGCGTTGAATAGTATTTTCACCTTTCAGACGTCCTCATCAGGAAACGTATGCTGTAGTTATAAACACAAGTCCTTGTACAAAACCCTTCGTAATTTTCCTCGTTTCTTCACTTTGGTATTGAATAAGGCAAGAAAACAAGGCTTTGTGAGCGTTTAAGCAGCAAGAGGACAATCTTCCTACAAGATTCGGTGGCATGGTTTGACGCTGTGGGGAGGGGGGGGGTGACTTATCTAGTGATGTCTAAGACTTACCCTAAAATATGTAACATGCTCGACGCTGCTCTGATTATACAACCCCACACCTCTGCAATGCTTGTCCATGTCAAAACAAGCAGAGGCGTGGCTCAGGTAATGAATTGGCTGAGCAGATCTATGACGTTTGCATCAGATTCAATCCCAGCGCTCCCACACTTGTCCTGAAGCCGTGTATTGTTCGTCTCCAGTGTGCTCATATTAAAGTAGGTAAACAGAAATAAGCGGTCACAGCTGGTCCAGGGTTCATCAGTTGATTCATGATACGCCGGAGCATGCCTCAATGCAACTAGCCTAATGCGACAGGAGTCAGATGGTCCTTATGTTAATTCTACAAAAACTACACCTATATAAATGTTCGTACAATACACATGGGTGCCGAAAGCTAAACGTATCTGAAGCTCACCTTAGTAAATGCTGATATGAAAATAATTTCAACCTCTCCTTCTCTTTCTGATCGTAGACAACAAAGTTCCTAATTGGCTAGAACAAGGCGCCGTGTATTGCGTGTGCCTTGAGTGAAAGTAACAACGCCATCGTGCAGATCATGCACATATTGCGTTTCTGCCACAATGAGGAAAGGCAAAGAACACCCACATCATCACTTCCAGCCTACACTGCCGAACCAGGCAAGGAGCACACCTTCCCCCACAGAAATAGCCTTCTGCATATATGCTGTGACCACAATTTTTACATAACCGCGTGCATGTTTATCAACAATGAGCCAGAGTATGCCGCCTCACTCGTCCAACGTGAAGAAAATATGAAGGAAACAGGTGTGCAGTATGACCAGTTTGAAACGCCTTCTATGCAATACTAAGGTGCACTTTACCTGCTACGAGTGGAAAGAAGATGTTTTCACAGGTTCTCCGTACCTTGATCATGCTGTAGTAGAGAACCGCATGCTCGAACTCGGAGGTATAGTACGGCGAGTAGTCGTGCACGTGGGTTCGCAGCACGAGGAGCATCATATGTCCCTGGTTGAGGAACTCGTTGAGGCGCCAGCGGAACACCTCGAAGCGGCTCGGGTATATCTCGAGGATCTCGTCCATCTCGTGTAGTGTCGACTCTGTCTCCTCGTGAAGCACGGGGGGCCGGACTATGAGGACACCCTGGCTCTGGCGTCGGTGCATTGCGCGACGCTGACGGCTCTCCGTCGAGGCCATGATGAGGCCGTGATCGGTCGTCTGGGAAAAAAGGGATTCTGGACTCGACCGGGCTGAGGCTACCCGCTTTGTTTTCTTCCTTGTCGGCCTCTTGCTATTCGCAACTTTCATGGCCAATAGTCGAGGAGATCGAACGATAAAAAACGCTATGTCCAGCTTGTTTTTTTTTTTTAAAGGCGGTGCAACAATCTGTTTACTTTGCACAAATACCGCTAGAGCGAATCTCTGACGTTCATGACCAATGAAAATCGCGTTCGTTTTTCTCCGCACGCAATAGACCCTTTCCGAAATTCAGTGCCATCTGGTGGTTCGTCAAGCAGTTTAGATTTTGCCATATCAATGGCGGAAATGAACTTGTATCGGCACCGGCACTTTCGCAAGTCAATGGCTAGCGAGGAATTTTTCAGTGTGAGTTCTTTCTCGGTCACTAGTTCGATGGTGGCCAAGAACCTGCAGTGAGAACAAAGCTCCAACCCACTCAGATGCCTCAAGACAATTATATACACCAAAGTGCTTTAAAGCCGATTGTGTGCCGCCCACAGATTGACTGAACCTGAGTTAGAAATGTTCGCTTACGTAGCTCTTGTGTTCCATTCCTACGTCGCGTCGTACTAACCCCCGAATGTACAGGCCTCGCATCATCCGCTTAGGAGCATCTTAAACGTCTTCCTTTGTCAGTCACTAAAAGGCTGCCATTGGTATGGCACAGATGCTATTCCACAGATGACGATAGTGTTCAAAGTGGCCAGACTGAATTTCAGAAAGGGTCTATAAACGTCGCACAAAAAAAATTAATAAAAACGAGCAGCGTTCACCCACTGAACTCACAGCCAGAACAAGCGGCCACGTGATCTGGAGCCGATTATAGACATTTTTAATGTTTACAAAATCACAGTCCCGCGTGCGGTCTTCACAGCTCCGCACGTGCGTGTTCGTCGCTTCGGAAAGCGAGGAAAGCACGCGCCATACGCACGAACAGTCAAGATGGCACCGGCCACACGCTCTTTTTTGGAAAGGTCTATATGTCACCAATGTTAATCATAGCCACGCGCCGAGGTTGGCATAGCACAGGAAACGCGCTGAGTTCCAGACATTGTTAGGATTCGGCCATTGTCGTCATTGCCACGATTGGACACGACCCACTACCCGAATGCTTGTCGAGCTATTGATTAACACAAGCCTAAATCGAATGTTCACCCAATGTTCGGGTTCAGTCAATGAGCCGCATTCAAATACCGTCACTGGGGGATACTGCGACCCCCACGCTACGTCATCAAGTTTTCCGAAGGAGAGATTGAAAGAAAACGCTCGCATTTTTCTTGCAATTACAGCGCAACGAAGAGGTTTCTTGGTGACTGGCGCTGCGTGCGAGTATACTTGGGTCCCAGTTGTGCCAGCAGACTCGTGTAAAGTGAAAAACATTCCAATTGAACATAGTTGCACAGCCCTTTTAAAGTTCCTTAATAATATTCACGCTTTCAAGTACCGCCAACCATTGTTGTGGAAACGCGCAAGACGGGTGCCACGAGCGGGTGTTCCGCCGCCATTCGCTTCCAAGGGCCGCTCGAGACACGAGAATCGTGCACTGGCCCAGACTTGTACCGTACGCATTACAAGTAATCAAATTACTTGTACTCGATTACTTTTTGGAGTAATTTTGTAATCAGTTGATTACTTTTATTAGGCAGTAATCACAAGAGTAATCTGATTACTTTTTGAAGTAATAAAAATACTTCTAACCGTTACTATTTTTCTACAGGACCCCCCCCCTCCCCTTTTGCACACACCTTTTTTTTTTGAAATGACAAAAATAAAATTTACATATTTTTTTATGTACAGTTTTCGTGGAATGTTCGTTTTTTTTTTTTCGAGCTGGGACTGGGTTTGGGAACCCCAGGGAAGCCCCAGTGCGTAACAAAGGCGAGTCAGGGCGAAGTTTGAGGGAGCAAAATATAACTTTGTAAGTCCCTCGTTAAAACTAGCCCCCTCATGCACACACACACACACACACACAAAAATCAAAAAATAAAACAATCCTGCTTACGGTACCTGATCACAGCCCGTAGGAGAACCAGAACCAAAGAATGTCTAAAGCGGATGCAAAATATAACAAAGTCAGTTCAAATACACGTCAAGATACCGTATTTCACCTACGTGGTCTTTGTGACAAGCAAGGTTTCGAGTTGAGAAGTGATCGGGGCGATCTCTTCCGCAAATGAATACTACACATGATCCGTTTCAAATCCTGGAGCTGCTACTCTTTTCATGCAAGTTCATTCACATGTGAATAATATCTGGAGAAGCGCGTGTGTGTGCAAAAGAGAGTAAGGGCTTCTTGGTTGCCAGTACAAGAAAATATATAGAGCAAAAAAAAACAAAATACATTTTATTTGGAACCAGAGATTCCAAGAAGCACTCCAAGTTTCTATTCATCAGGGACCAGTGGAGATGTTTCGGGTGAAATATAGTGATTGCGACACTGCTAGAAATTTAGCAGCTAGAAAAACCGATGATCCCATGATGCAGCTCACAAATATGGCTGATGCTGTAAAGGGAACCCGTTTTTTCTTTTTTATACTTGCGAAGATGTGAAATATAGGTTGGAAGTAGTTCATTGTTATGAGCGCTAAAGGTGTAAATCTCCACACAACAAAGTAATCGAAAAAGTAACTGTTACTTCTTAAAGTAACGTCCAATTACTTTTGCGGTCGAGTAATCAACTAATCTAATCGAATACTTTTTAGCCAAGAGTAATAGTAATTGTAATTGATTACTTTTTTTCAGTAACGTGTACACGACTGGCACTGGCACACTTTGACGCCACTTGCAAGAGAAATGCGTCTGCTGCCAGTAGGAAAATCGTCTTGTCGGTCCGTGTGTTTTGTGTTATTTCCATTGTTTATACGCGTCTGCAAGAAAGGCTCCTGTGCGCTGCCATTTTGGACGATGCTGGTGCCGCGTAAGGTTTCGGCCATGCATGGGGTGTGCTGGGGGCACGTCATTGGAGTGCGCGATGACAAGATGGCGGCGTCTGGTGTATCGCCGACGGCCAGCGTTCGCGACACACGCGCCGTTTCAGAACGCAGGAGGATGTATCCACACAGAATCGTGGCATCAAATATTTGTAGGCCGGGGTATGTTTAAGAGTTGGAGCTGACTTTATAACGAACGCAGCCTCTGTTCCAGCACGTCGTGGAAGCCAGAGCTGCCGCGAGCGCAGTCATCACTGGTGCAATGATCATGCTGCTTTTGGCGCACTCTGATAAGCGCTTTGAGACTTTAGATATTTTTATAAAGTTTCGGTGTGTTACTGGTTTAGGTGTTTTATGTAATTGTTTGTGCTCTTTGGCGGTCGAAGCCAACACCTGTACGTTTTTTTAATTATTTTTTTGTGCTTGGTGGTGTATGCTTCAGCAAGAGACGCTTGGCAACACTGTACGACAACATGCGAACTTCCTGGCTGGAGAGTAGGCCCGCCCCAGCCCGGCGCGCGGTTCGAGGTTAAGCCGGGATCTCACTTGCAAAGGTATATATTATACATAGAGGGGTCTTTACTTGTTTTTAGGGGGCCTACACGTATGTCTGTCTCAGGGTGAAGACATCCTTTGTTACACTGAGTGGGCTGCGGATCGTGATTCTTTCACGAGTCTACTTCTTGCATTGCTCGTCACGCTCTGTGCGGCAAAGAGTTTTTCCGGTGACTAGACTCTTGGTGTCGTTTTGGTAATAGACTGATCTCACTAATAGTTCGGCGCATGTTTGACCCCGCCATAACTTTAGTTAGCGGGAGGTAGACGGCCGTGCATGCATCGCTCGAGCAGTTTCGTGCTCCACACGTGCAGAGCTCCAGCAAGGCCGCTGTACGTGCAGAAAGACGAAAGTTCCCTCGATGCATTGCGGCAGCGATGGCGTAGTTAAACTGGCTAGTGAGATCGGTTTATTATGAACGGAACCAAGGCAACTTCCTGAACCAGGCTTGCTAATATAATTCAGATCGAAGTACATAACGCCTGCACCAGATCCCGGAAGAACAACATCGTAAGAACTAGCGAGGAGAACTATATGCAGGCAGAGCGGGGACGGTGGAGAATCCTCGAAGAAAACTCAGAGGTTCGCTAGCTCGCGCGGGCGCCGAGATATGGCGATAATAGTGCTACTACTACTACTACTACTACCACTACTACTACTACTACTACTACTACTACTACTACTACTACTGCTACTACTACTACTACTACTACTACAACTACTACTACTAACAATAATAATAATAATATTATTATTATTATTATATTTATTTATTTATTTATTCATTCATTTATTACGAGTTCGCCCAGTGGGCATTACATTAGGGGGGATTAGTAGATGAGAAATATTGCAGAACAGTAAAATATACAGAAGATGCAATACGAAACAATACAACAGCCACAGTACAGTGCTAACAACAGAAAATTGACACAACAAAGGATGATAGGCACCTTGCATCAACATGATAGTGTCAAAAAAGGAGCAAACAGAGGGGAGGTCTACTAAAGCATCCGGGAGCATATTTCATTTGTGGATCGTCTGGGGAAAAAACGAATACTTTAGGGCATCAGTTCTCGCACAGAATTAGAAAAGATTTCCATCTCAGTGTGTGCTTTATTTCTTAGGAGCTTTCCTGGACATTATAACTAACTGAAACAAAATAATAATAATGATAATTATAATAATATTACTAGTAATATTATGGAGCTAATATTGAAAACAGCGCTTTCGATTTAAAGACATTGCGCCATACAAATGCATGCATGCATGCATGCATGCATGCATACATACATACATACATACATGCATGCATGCATACATACATACATACATACATACATACATACATACATACATGCATACATACATACATACATACATACATACATACATACATACATACATACATACATACATACATACATACATACATACATACATACATACATACATACATACATACATACATACATACATACATACATACATACATACATACATACATACATACATACATACATACATACATACATACATACATACTATATTGCGTTGTGTGTATTTTCATACAGCCACAAGTTAGTCAGCCCCAATGGGCGTCTGGTGTCTCAGCTGTAGATGAGCCATTTAACCAGTGCAGTAGAACCGCTAGCCTGAGGCCTTCAACGTGCACCACGCAATAGTCCTTCACGAACGTACACGGGTACGATGCTACGATGGCTAGAAGCGGGAGGTGTCAGCATCGCACAGCTTGCTCCGTGTGCGACAGCGCCCTAGTGTATCATGACGACGACAGGTGGCGCGCTCATCGATTTGTCGAGCGGACGTCTAACTGGTAGCGGACGTGTTTGCGGCAGCTCCTCCGGACGCGTACGTGAAGGAGTTGGAATAGATTTAGGAAGCGCTAGGGTAGGAAGTCAGGCTAGTTTAGGCCGCCGAAAGGCCACTGCCAACAAAGGCTAGAATAGGGCTTTCTTGGGATTGACATGCTTTTTCTTTTCTCTTAGCGTGCATGAAGTAGTTCGCATATATTTTAGTAACCGCTAAGGTAGAAGGTGAGCTTGAGCCGCTCACAGACCACTAGTAAGGGAAGGTAGCGTAGGGGTTTAGCTTTGTATTTAATTCAGAGCAGTTTCTCTGCGGGCTTTTTCTGTTTAGCAAGGTGTGAGGTAGATAGGTGCAATAGTCCTGCGTAGCAAATTCTACAAAGGGGAGAACGACCTGGGATCGTGCAGTGAGTGCATGTGGGGGGTGCATCTAGATGAGACTGATTTTGAGAGCTTAGCGGAGGAGGAGGAGGGTTGCTTGGTTTGCCGAATCAGCGAAAGTGTTGCGGAGGGATTTAAGTTGATAGAATGGGGTGTGCAGCTAGGGTTGAAGAGGTCAAACGGGAGCTTGAAGTAGAGCGAAAGAAGGGGTGGTCCTGGAGACTCGGGTCGAGGTATTAGCTAAGAGAGAGAACCCAAAGTAGAGTTTCAAGAGCTCATCAGTGATTGGGAAAGAAAGGTGAAGCGCATGGTAGGCGAGATTTATGAAGGGCGGGGGAAGCAGGTGGAGCTGGAGAGACAGGTGTAGGAGCTCCAGAAGGAGGGGGAAGCGTGAAAGGCTGAGATGGGGCAGCGTAAGAGGGAGTACGAGTCTGGGTCGGAACCGCTGAGGAGGGAGGCGACAGCGAACGAGGTGGGAAGGGCAGTCTCAGGGTAAGGAAGCACTAGTGAACAAGTGGATGTCAGCGGGACGGGACTGGCCTCTTGACCCTACAGTGCCGTGGTGGCGCAGGTTACCAGCGGGGCAGTAAAGGACGCGGAGGTAAACCGGCAGACACTAAGAATGTGAGGTAGCGCAGATAGCTAGAGGGACGTCAGCCGCAGGGCTGGAACGGAGGAAAAGGGAGTGAAGAGAGGCAGTTGGAGGCTATGGGGGTACTGGTGGTAAGAGACTCGAACGTCACAAGGATTAAAGGGCGTCTGCTGGCCAGGGTGAAAGGGGACGCGACTGTAAACGTAGTGGCCCAGTCAGGAAAGTGCATCGTAGACGCTATGTCCAAGAAGATAAAGGCAGGAGGAGAAAACAGAGAGGTTAACCAAGGCGGCCTGCCTCGGTTGGCTACTCTGAGTTGGGAAAGGGGATGAGGAGATAAAAGAAGGAGGAAGGAAAAAGTAGAGGAGGTAAAGGTAACATACTAGCACTAACGTTAACACTGTGAGGGCAGAATCAATAATCAAGAGAATGCCGCAGTTTCCAATGTGGTACTAAAACTAAGATATTGAAAGTGCGCGCTGGATTGTCACCAATGTTAACCCCAAAACACTCGAGTTTTTGTACGGGACAGCGCGAAGTTCAGTTGCGCACATATACACTTACAGGAATTATAAAACGGATAGTCCTCTATACGACAACAAATAATGAACAGTAGATAACTTTTTACAAACAGAACTCGAGGCTAGTTTCTGATAAAAATCACAAAAGGGCGTTTGCGGCCTTCTCCTCTTTAATTGGAGAGTCCCAGGCCCCTCGTATTTTGGACGTAGTAAATGGCTGGTCGTCTAAATGTGAAAGAATGCGCTTTAGGAGTTCTCTTTCTGCATCGTAAAGTGCACAATCACATAATAAATGAGATATAGTTTCCACGCAATCACATACCGGACAGTTCGGATTGTGTGTTTTTCCCATTCGGTGCAGAAATCCCTGTGTGTAGGAAACGCCAAGACGTAATCGGTGTATAACAGCTTCCCTTCGCTTGGGTAGGTTACCTGACACACGGTAGGTTAGGTCAGGATCCAGTAGATATATAGGAGGGTAATGATGTGCCGAGCTCTTCCAAAGAGTTTGTGTTGCATTTCGGGCGTGGAGATTTATCAATGAAGTGACGTCGCTTCTGGAGTAGAGTATTTCGACGTTGGGGAATAAGGTATGGGCGGAAGTCGCAGCACCATGCGCCGCTTCATTTCCAGGTATCTTGCAGTGTCCAGGAATCCACTGGAACTCAACGGAGTGTCTACTATCAATACATTTCTAGAGATGGCACAAAGGCTCGAGAATAATTCGTCCATTTTCACTTCGTCGTAGGTATGTGCAGATGCTTTGGAGTGCAGGTTTAGAATCTGTAAACACCGTCCATGCCTGAGGTGGCTTTGTCAATATAAATAGAAGGGCTTGATGAAGTCCTACAAGTTCAGCCGCTGTTAAAGATGTCCTGTGACTAAGTTTGACGTTTCTCGTTGTGACATACGATGGAATCACAATGCTTGCGGTAGAACTATTTTTGACACATGATCCGTCCGTATATATCTGAGTTTTTGACGCGTGTATGCAGGCAATGGTGAATAAAGTGAGTTGCTTAAGCACTAGCATTGATGTATTTAATTTTTTCTTGACGCCTTGAATGTCAAGTTCCACAACGGGGAGAGGGAGTCTTCATGGAGGTATCGTTGGAAGATCAAACGAGCCTATATCATCAGGGATGTATTGCTCCATTTTTGACAGTGCCCTTGAATACTCTGAGTAAGGTCGTTTAAAAGTAAGATCAGCACGTAAGTGATTACTATGATTAGTAATATGTCTTAGATGAACTCTCAATGTTTCCTGCGTCATTAGTACCTCTACATGTGTGGCGCGTGCCTCAGCAACTGTGCCCAGAGTCGAGGCACAGCTGGCAGGCCCAAACAGCCACGGAGGCCACGTGCTTGAACTGCTCTGAGAGCTTTGATGTTGGTTGGATACGTGCATTGTAGAATGGGAACGCTATATCGAAGTAAGCCGACAAATAAGGCCACATATATCTGTAATAGGGATCCTACTGTCGCGCCCCACGTGGTTCCACCGATGAAGCGAGCAAGAACACTAAAACTGGCGAGCTTTTTGCGCAAGTACAAAATATTAGGTGACCAGGTCAGACCCCTGTCGATGGTGGCCCCAAGAAATGTGTGGCATTTAACGTATGGTATTTTTCGTTTGCCTATCTTAAGTGGGTATTTTTCCATTCTTCGGCGGGTGAACGCAATAGCTGCTGATTTGTGAATGGAAATTTCGAGCCCACGGGTACTAACATAATTTGTCATTTTCTTTAGTGCAGACTGCACCCTTGCCTTTGCTTGAACTCGTGTAGATCCAGAGGCCCATATACAGATATCATCGGCCTAGAAAGATGCCTGGATGGTTGGGGCAGTATTTTGGCGAGACGGATGAGAGCGATATTAAATAATATAGGACTGAGGACGCCCTCCTGAGGACACCACGGGTCACCGAATAAGAAAGCGTGTTTCCTTCTTTCGTAGACAGAAAAATGGATCTTTCTGTGAGGTAGCTTCTTATCCACCTGTATAAGTGCCCCCAATCCCAATTTCGCTGAGAGCTTGAAATATTGCTTTGTGAGTGACATTATCAAATGCTCCTTTGATATCTAAGAAAGCCGCTATTGTGATTTTACGATGGGCTCGTTCCTGTTCTATGTAAGTTACGAGGTCAATGACTCCATTAATCGAGCTCCTTCCTCGACGGAAGCCTTGCATGATTTCTGGATATATTCCTCGCTGTTCAAGATACCAATCTAGACGGCGGTGAATCGTTTTTCTATGATTTGTCCAATGCAACTCGCGAGCGCGACAGGACGGTACGAAGTTAATCGAAGTGGCGATTTGCCCGGTTTGAGAAGTAGCACAATACTTGCCTCTTTCCACAAGCCAGGAACATTTTCATTGATCCATGAAGAGTTGTATATATTCAAGAAAAGCTTCCCCGCGTCCTTCCTCATATGTATCAAATAACTGTACTGTATGCCGTCATGTCCCGGAGAGGTGTGAGGTTTTACAGAAGACAGTGCAGCATCCAGTTCGCTCCTTGTGAAAAGAACGTACATAGCTTCTTCACGAAATGCTGGCTCGACTGTGATGCAAGATGAAGATTGGCTCGAAAGGGTTGTGTATGTTGTCAACAAAATGAAGTACTGGTTTGCCACCTCTTTCTCTGAACAATTTCTTGACAACGCCAGTGAACGAAATGGATGGGGTTGCGAAGGAGAAGATTTAAGACCTCGTGAGGTTTTCCATATTTTACATAATGGATTTCTGGGATCTATATTTTCGCATAGCGTCCTCCAGCAATGTTGGGCGAGCTTCTTAAAATGACCACAGATTTCCTTTTGCACTCTGCGCAATTCGCGGAGATCTTTGATGTCTTTAGACCTCCTGGATTGTCGTTCTGCCCTCCGACGTATAGCGCGGAGGCGCTCAAATTCTGCGTCAATTGTTTTTGCGTGGACGGGACGTTAAAATCACATGTTGCTTTTTCTGCACAGGATACAATGACCTTTTCAAAGTTAGATAGTTCTGTAACATTTTTGCATTCGTTCGTCATTGATTCTTCGAACATACGCCAGTTGGTTCGTTGTAGGAAGTTTGTTTTTCGAACCTTGGTGAACCCATTAATGGTTGTGTACGTGGGTACGTGGTCACTACCACGAGTTTCAATGTCTGCAAACCATGTTGTTGCGATGTTAGTGCTGCCGAAACAAATATTAAGTCAAGGCAGCTGCTGCCTTTCGCTCCATAGAAATACATCGGGGTTTCGTCATTAATGGTAGATAAGTGGTAATCGTCGGCTAATTCCGCCAAGTGCCTTCCCCGCAGGTTTGTCCGAATGCTACCTTATATTGGATGATGGGCATTAAAATCACCTGTTAGAATATATGGCAGTGACATTGTATTTAGGATAGACTCCAAATTCTGCCTGTCGAATAGGGGCTTTGGTGGTATATATGCTACAAGTATTGTGAACTTCATTTTCCCATTTGAAATCGTGGCGCAAACATATTCGTTGGTTGGGTGGGTTGAAACGATGTCTGCGGTATATGTAAGATCTCTTCGAATGAACTTTGTCATACGACCTACACTATTAATGCATGCTGAGTTAAATTTTTCATACCGTGACAATTCAATGTCACTAGGTAAGTTTGATTCACAGATTACAATGATGGGGAAGCTATAGTTAAAAACGAGCTGTCTGAAATCAGAAAGTTGTCTTTGCAAACCTCTTGCGTTCCATTGTATGATAGAGGCTTTCTTGTAATGTTCATCCATTGTGCTGACGTACGCTATCTGAGATAGTGGCGATCACTAATGGGAATTATCAATCGCTCCATAGTAACCAGCGCCTCTACTTCTGGAAGGTTGTTTGCCCCAGGGTATTTTTGTATGATAGCCTTTAACGCCACAAATAACATGGGTAGGAGTACCTGTGCAAGATCGTTTTGATTTCGTGGATGCTGTGACTGGCTTTACATAGGGGATGTTGCTGGTGTTCCGGCTGGAGGTGCTTGAGTATTCCGAGACCGACGAGGTGCTGGTATGGGTGTTGGCATTGTCAACCGCCCTGGGCGCTCCTCCAAGGGAAGAAAGTCGTCCTCTCTCTTGTGTATTTATTTGATCTTTTTGAACATTGCGAGGACGCTTCAGGATCTCACTGTAAGTTTTCTTCATAGGTGCTCCGTTGGGATGCTCTGGTCCAAAGCTAAGGATGAGCTCTATGGTAACATGGAGGGAGAGAACCTCATTGTAGTTCATGCGGGACTCAATGACGTACTTCGGAATTAAAAACAGCGCGAAAGACGAGACCAGACAAAAGTGACACGGACGCCGCTGCGTCCGTGTCACTTCTTTGTCTGGTCCCTCGTGTTTTTAATTCCGAGATGTAACTCGCCAGCCTCAACTTTAGCTCAATGACGTGTTGAAGGCAAGGAGCCAGAACCTCGGCAGACACATAGAGGTTGGGGTACGTAAGGTGAGGGAGATCTGTGAGAGGGTGCGTGTGCAAACATGCACTATCCCAAAAATTTAAGAAAAGTTAAATTTTTTTTTTTTAGACCGAGCAGCGGGTGGTGGAAGCTAGCCAGGTGGCTAGGGGAACCAGCCAACGACCTCTGTACGGCGTATTGGAAGTAAACAGGGTGGTTATGAGGCTCGCTCCCACCCTTTTGTATAGGGCATTTACTACAGTGGAGTTACAGGTAGCACGATAGGGGATAGGATTGGACTTCATGTCGTAGATTTGTTGGGGAGTCCTGGAGCCCTGCGGGCTCGGGTGAAGGTGAAACTGAACTAGAAGTGCCAAAGAGTAAGTGACAAAGAAAGTGTAGGATAGAGACTTGTATGCAAATGTAGAGCAGATATAGCATACACAAACATGCATGGAGGAATACTCTGTTTCATACTTAGTGTGCAACGTTGTCAAAGCTACTGGCGCGAGCATGAGGCTTGATCTCGTTGATCATTTGCTCGCGTTCTCGCGCAAACAAAACCATAGATGCAAGCCACGCGCTCGCTCCAGTAGCTTTGACATGCGTTGCACTCTTAGTTTGGCAACACTAGAAGTGTAGGAGCAGGTTATGATCGCAGGGAAATAGAAGAGCAGGGGGGATCGGTGGCCGCGTGGGCAACGCACACCAGCTCGGAGCACGTGGAGTGAATATCTAGCATCGCTTGCCTTCAGAACCCAGGAATCTTGGGCTCACTCCCCGTCCCTGGCACTGATGGGTGGTGCCGATCTGTGATGTAGCATCGCTACCGGCGTGCGGTCGCTGCTATCACTACTGCGATGTGTGCACTGTGTGGAAACTAGACGGACGAGCGCTGCGTGTTGATACCTGCACTGTTCCGCTTTTTAAAATATTTTGCTCCATCATACGAGCTGTAGTGGATTCGCTCGCAACATGTAAATATATGAGCTGACTATAGCATACTCGAACATGCATAGAAGTATCCACATAACTCAAATGTATTTAGATAGAAGAGCAACGAAGACTGAAGGATTTAATGGTATAGGGTTAGTTCAAATGCATCTTAGAGACGGGAAGCAACCTCCTTGTGATCCTTAATACGTAAGGAACAATGCAATAGAATGGAGGGCAATAGGAAATGAGGCTGGGATTAGAGCGTTTTATTTTTTAAGAGAAAATGCAAATTTTCATAAAATCAGAGAAGCGTGCACGGAACATTTATGACTAAAAGGGGCTTTAGCTGAGGAACAGGTCCTTCTTGGATTTGTGTACCTATGAACTGGAGTAAATGCTGAAGAGGAGAACAGTAAAATGATAGAATGTATTTCAAGATATACTTTTGAACTAGGAGAACATCACGAATTATCCCAAGGGACATGAATGCCCATTTAAAGGACCTGGGTGGGTACACAGATTAAACAGAAAACATGCTACTGGAGATAAGTGAAAGACATGACTTATGTTTATACAACACGGGTGATAAGTATGCAATAAAAAATGGTAGAAACAAAAACGCAAAGCTACAAGCTGGTGGTATGATGACGTAAAGCAGTCAATAGAGAAGCCGCAATAAGCTTCCAGAAGAGCACAGATATTCTAAGTGCAATGGAGAGCCAGAACGTGAAGTAAAAAAAGTGGGATCGATTCAATAAAAGTTGATGGAAGGCATCCTGCTTGATTAATTAAATGATTCAGAGGGAGGGGTCACAATGGCTGCCTAAAGTAAATAAAATAGAAGGGCAGCCAGTAAGCTTTGGAACCACATGAATTCACTAAGTCATAAAACGAATATTTACATTAACACGGTGTATCGAGGTAGCATAAAAGGAATGTAGACCACTATGGTGAGCATTCTTAGATATAAAGGTGGCTTATGACAGTGTCATTCAAGGTAATTTGAGGAACATAATGAGGAGCTTAGATGTGGACAACAAAAGATTGAAACTTTTAAGGGATATTTACAAAGACAGAATTGTACTAATAACATGGGAAGGTAAAATAACAAAGCCAACAGATGTAAAGAGAGTCTATACGAGTCCTCCTTCCTGTTCCCGAGCTTTCCTGCCCAGAATCCTCCTGTATTCCTGGTGTGGCCCGGCCTGGCCTCAGTCTGCCTCTCAACCTGGGCAACAACCGCTCGGTCTCAAGAGGGGACAACTTATCGTTTGGAGCCGTGAAACCTATCGCGGGGGATCCGATCTATGGACGGGAAATCTAAGCCTGTGGAGGGGGATCCGAAGTTGTCTTGACTGTGGTACGTAGCGAAAGCTGACATTATTTCGTCTGTATTTTGAGGCGTGACCTCCGATTTTTTAGCGTAATGCATAGGTTATTTTGGTGGGGGCTGGATTTGGGGGGGGGGGGGGGTCGCTTTCATGAGAATAGGCCCCTTCTCATGCGGAACCCCGTGCACGCCTATGAGCAGTGCCAAAACTGCTCGGTCATGCATTTCGTTTTTTGTTTTTGTTTTTTTTCTCTTGTGTTTGGCGGTCATCGGCCAATGCAAGTACAATGAATACGCCGTGATATTGCGTCTTTACTGTGTGTTCGCTTTCTTGTTGTTATTTTTTATATCTTTGACTGCGCTCTTACTTATGATGAAACAGGGTATAATTGTTGGACTTCTAGAAAAAAATATTGTATATTAGAAAAATAAAACGTTATTACGTATAAAAAAAAACGAAAATTAGAGCAGTTGTAACAATTATCTTTCTGTTTCTGATCGTCCAATCGACGCCTCCTCTAGAAAGATGCCTGCCAAACGGCTCGCTCTCCCATTATGGCCGGCCTGCCTTTGAGTTCTTTGACAACCGCCACGTGGTGGCGCCATCTTCCGACACTCCTCCGCGCCATCCGCGTGCCGTTTCTAGGCGCTCTGCGCGGCTCTTCGCTTATAGCCAAGCGTAATGCGTTTTCTTTATTGATATTATGCAGAAATTTGTATTTTGTGCTGATTAAATTCCGCTGCTGCAGCTATACTTCATTTCACCTTATGTTGTACAGCAGCGAAGGCTAGAAGCGCGAGCTTATAGCGTTGGCAGCCGCTCTTAAGTCACGAGAGCTTGTGCCTCCGAGATGTGCCCCAGAGCAAGGAGCTCGCGCTTGTAGCCTTTCCTGCAGTACATCATAAGGTGAAACAGAGTATAGTCGCCTCTTAATAATAATTTAAACGATATAATGTTCAGGATGACGCCATTTTCGCGACTTGAAGAAACGTAAACCTCTGCCAATCGCAAAATTTTGTGCCTGCGAAAGATTTCCGGAATCCACCCTTCCCAAAATATTGAACCCACGAAAATGAGGTCGCTTACCGTATATTTATCCATGCGTAGATGCTGAAAAGAGGAAATCGTTCATGAGTACGATTCTTTTTTAATGTTACAGCTATGAAAATTGTGTTTTAAGAACTGCCATTCACTTGCGAATTTCAAAAGGCATTTCCTACACACATTCTACATTAAAAAATATGTCAGAAGTGCAAATTCACATGCATCCCAGAACTTTATTCGGGCATTTATGCTGTCAAGATGTCGGCGCCCGATGCTTCTGCGACTTCATTACTTTGAGAGATAGGATTTCTGCCTGTCCGTTCTTCCCAGAGCATAATTGCCGAAGACAGGCTTCATCCATTTCCTGATGATCAGTTCCAGGGGATGTTGACGGTGATCTTTGTCTTGGCTCCCACAGACGTCGTCGCCGTCGCGTAGTTGCAGGTCAGCGCCTCTCGCGGCCGTATGCTCGCGCTTGTTACATCGGCTCCGTCTGGACTTAAGCTGAATCGAAGTATAGTCGACGTGTACACGATGCAAAGAAAAAAAAAGAATTCATTTACAATTACACTTTCATAAAAGTAAGCGGCCGTTACTTCAAAACGTAATCCGTTACTTTCGCGGTGTTACTTTCAATCTTCCTGTTCTAGGGTAAGAAAAAAGACAAGTGTTAGGAAAGCGTTCATTGTTGCCGCAACTCACACTTTTATGACCTTGAGCAACATCTGGCTCTCAAAAATCTCATCGGACAACTTTCCTCGTTTCTACGTGATGATGTCGTCCACCGCGCTGAAAACTTCTTAAATCCACCCTTTTCCAAATAGGTGCTGCCACCTGGACGCGTGACTGAATGGTTAAAAAATACGCGTTCCCAAGACCCCTCCTACCCGTTCGACACCCAAAACGTCAGCTAGATCCTGCTGCCACATTGAGTAGCTGTGACCTTGCTACGGCTCACCCAAACTTCGCTTTCGTCCTCGGTGTAAATTATCTTGGTCCCTGAAGTTGATACAAAATGATCTTCTTTCTCTGTCTAGGCCAGAAGAATGCAAAGAAATAGTGAAGGCACAAAATGAAACGGCGCGCACAGATCCGCTACACCAGCTCGCGTGTACTTCAACAGTTTTTTTTTTTTGGCAGAAAACATTTTGATTTTGGGTGTTTTCCTAACATTGTTTGCATGAAAAGTCCGGTTCTTTGTGTGAACGTTTTCCCCCTTTGTAGTGGGCGAGCAAGCTGACGAGTTACAAATTTCAAACAAGTTAGCCACGAAAAAAAAATCGAGTCGAGGTTTCAGGTGACGTGAAGAAAGACTTTGAGCAGATGAAGAAGGCCGGGCCTTGCGTTTTGTAATGCAGGTGACAGTGTGACTCCGATAAATGTAATTTAAAAAAAACTTTTTTTTTACAATATTCAATTTTTTTTTTGTTTCCGTGAAGGAAAACAAAAAATGTAACGAATTACAATAATTCGCTCACGTAAAAATAAAAGGAAATTACTTTGCAATTACCTTATGAAGTATGTAATCTTTCCTTTACAAAATTACTAATAAATGTAGGTGGATGATAAGTAATTTCCTTACTTCTAACCGATTACTTACAAGTCTGAGTATAGTTAGAGGAGGCATTGCACACCACCCACCGTTTCGATCAGGATGAGCATCGTATCGGCGTGCAGTCATCTATCACTACTGCGTGATGCACGTTAAAGACCACAGGCAAGCGGTTGTACCGCACTGGCTAAATGTTTCATGCACAGCTGAGACACAAGACGCCCACTCAGGCTAATTTCCCCTTGTCTAAGCATGTACACAACACAACACAATTACAATTCATTTCTTTATATATATATATATATATATATAAAATCGTCGTAGAACAGCAGTACGAGTCTGAGTCTGCGACGCGTAATTCTAACTTTGTGCAATACGAGGCATATAAGAGCCCTACCTTTTACTTGCACTTTAGGAAGATGTAAACAAGCCCCAGCAATCTGATGCCGATCATCAGGAAGATAGAAAGCGCGATTCTCACATCACGGTACCACCAGTTAAGGCCCTGCAGGAATATTGTTCTCACATCACGGTATCAACAAATGGTGCCGCACATTTTGCATGTGCGGCACCACTACTAGCCTGGTATCTTTAACATGCATCCCACAGTAGTGGAACACGACCGCACGTCGATACGAGGCTCAACCAGGAAAGGGCAGATGTGGGCATCAGGGGTTTCCCCAGGAATTGAAACTAGGAGGAGGGGTGCCTACATTTTAGGGGTGGGTGAGGGGGGGGCGGCATTGAGAATGGTGTCGTTGCGAATTAATGGGTGCCTTCAGAAATACAAGGGGGGGGGGTGGAAACCCCTACCTGGGGTAGTGTAGGGAAATACTACTGGGGATTGAACCCAGGTTCTCTTTATTCTGCAGCGCGAGCTTTGTTGAATGCACCCTAGCTGCAGTGTCCCGGCCACCGATCCCCCAAAGCGCAAAGTGGAAGGTGTAGTTGTTGTTAGTAATTAAATAGTTGTAAGTAGTGCAACTACTTTTACTGAAACAATATTCCTGCAGGGCCTCAAAACGTTCTATGAAAATAGCCGTCGATTAAATACGCAGTCGTTGACGGTTCTGTGTATTCATAAACGCGCAGGTGCAATTAGTACTCTCTTTTCTCTTACTTATACAACCTCGCCACCGACCTACTTCTTAACTCCATCCCCACGTGCCTACGACGCTTATTGTGTAATGAAGTCGACATCATCTAGGATTCGAAACGCTCCGTTTAAAGTCCAGAAAACACTGTTCGCGGTGCCTTCCCCTCCCTCTATTTTCATTACGACATCCACCGCGTCGTTCTTTTCGCCGCGGCAAACACAGAGTGCAATTTGCTGTAGTCGCAATGTAACACGCCGTGAAACTGTCTAATGAGACCGCGTCTCGCCTGGTATAACAAAACTGATGAGCACCTCAAATTGTTCGGCTGTAAACTGCGGCGTACGTAGCCTAGCCTCCGAATTGCGCCACATGTACACGCGCCGCCGCAAGCTCTCCGGCGAGCCATTCTCATTTGCGGAGCCTCGAAGCGGTCGTTTGGGTTTTTTTCCGGCTCCCGCTCGGGGCTTGTACAAAGACGCGCCTCGTATCTCTTTTTGTGCTCCAGAAAAAAAAAACAATTTCCCACAAAGCGTCCCGAAGCGTGCGAAGCATGGTTACCACTATAGTAAATTTCCACAAAAATTGCCTCTGGCCGGGGAGACTTCAAAGCTAGCTGCCTAGCTTTGTAGAGAAAAGGTAGCAACAGCGTGTTTTCCTCCCTTCTACTGACGCGCCTCAAGCAGACACGAGAAGAAAGGAGGAACGAGACGTTTTTCTCTTGCCGCCACCAAGCAAGAGAGTGGCTGGAGGCGGCAAATATACATGCTTGCGACAAATACGTTTGCATCAGCGTCGCATCGGTGTATATGCAACCGAAAGAGTACAGCTTCATTAACACTATCTAGCTTGTAAATATTAACACGACGCTTTTTCCTTTCCTCGTTCGGGTTGTGCGGCTGGGTGATGTAACTGTTTTGCTAACGTTTTGAACAGGTGGTGGGCGGGCTATATCTACTTATTTGGCGGTACGCGGTGTTTTTGTTGAGACGAGATTACGCGCGTGCATGGCGATAGCAAAGTTGGAAGCATTCAATAAACTTTAGTTGCCAGTTAGTGGTTGTCCTGTATGCTTCTTCGTCTTTGTGTCCCCTCTTTTTTTTGCGCTATTTTTAATATGAATGTCAATTACGAACGTGCCCAGAAGACCAAGCTTTTACGTTCCTCTCCTTCTCCAGGCAGACGGTTTCTGTTTTTCGAGCACGTCGAGCGCTTTGTTTAATCAATGTTGTTGAGTTGATAGAGCTTCAGCGGCAGCGAAAGCCACCTGTAATTCCGTCTTCCAGTCCAAACGTGCAGAACATTTCAATTGCATAGACGTTTTTACCACTAATTTTATCAAACGAGCAAACAAAGCCATTGGTAACAGCCAGGGTGTCAAACCGGAACCGAACCGAACCGAAAACCAGAACATAACCGTTATTTTTAGCCGAACCGGAACTGAACCGAACCGAAATCTTCGCCGCCATCTTGGAACTGAACCGGAACCGAACCGAAAAAATATAACGGTAACCGGTTCAAAACGGTTCAAGGTAATTTATTTTTATTTTTTGTTAGTATCACAAAATGAACATATGGGAATAACAAATTGGAGGCTGTATTTCTATCTATTGATCAAATCGTCATATACAGAATTGCAACGTATGGTAAATTGTGGGTTTTCGTGGCGAGTTTGTATTGGCACTATGATTAACCATGTGTCACGTTGTCACGTGACGTCATGGTGTCAATACATGTTGTCAAGTAATGTCACGTGACCTCGTGACGTCACGTGACTCACTGCGTCAACTCGATTTAATTTGAGGAAGTCACTAGATGTATTAACCTTGTTGACAGCGTGACGTAACATGACATCACGATTTTGCACCGAGAGTCACGTGACATCGTGACGTAAGCGATTTTCATTACGCCTAGTCGAGTGCTCGGGTTCATGACAATCAGCGTCGCCAAACATTTGGGTAACGGCTCATGTACACTTAAATATGATAATAGTCCAACTTTAACAATATCTGAAGCTCAACCTAAGCTTTTGCTTTCCAAACCCTAGCCGCCTAGGGCATGACTATGATGAACACTGACAGTATACACGAACTCAACTCTCCTACGTCACGCCGCGGTGGTGGCGCGTCGAGCGCACTTCCGGTCTGGGGCGGTGGGCAGAAGTCGCCGTGCGAGACATGCGTTCATGTGTTCTTTTGAAAGAAACCAGACAAAAAACCTGCCTACTCGTCAAAATGCTGCGATGGGGGCTGTACCAAGAGAGTCTGGAAAGGTTCGAAGATCAGTTTTCATCTGTTTCTGCCCCCTCCGTTCGTCCGAGAACGTGGATAGTAGCCGTGAAAAGGGCAAACCAGACGCTGTCGAACTACGATTGCTTGTGCGGGCAACACTTTGTGGTCGCCAGATGTATTTGTTTTGTTCCAACATGAACGAGAGAAAACCGCCAAATTGTCCGGACCACCCACGGGTTTAGTGCGTCTTCAAATTCACACGGTCGCCCGATCGTTCGAACTTTCGTCTGTTTTTTCAAACTTGTCTGCTTTTTGTCGTCTGCTCGTTCAAACAAAAGTTGCCTGTAGACCAAACTTTGACCCGGTGATTGCAATAAGAAGTAAATGCAGGCCTCAAAAGTCTTAAGTAGGCTCGGTGTAAACAGTAGATACAAGATGTTGATCATTGGTACCAGTGGCCATCACCGACTTGTTACGCTTGGTCTGTTCCTGCTTCCGATTTTCAGTATCGACGTCGATCATCGCCGCTACCTTCTACACTTTTGCAGCACGAGCGACGTCGCGACCGTAAATAGCTAGAAGGATCTCATCATGGTTTTGGCGTCCATTCTGCGGCGTTCATGCGAATGAATTGCCGCACGTCAAATTATTTACGCAAAATTTAGCGGCGTAACGAGCCTTCATAATTTAGTTCAGGCGATTAAAGGGGTAAGACATTGCTATGAGGACGTCGAATCGACAATTCCAACGCTAAAAAGAGTATGCAGACTCACACAGATGCCGACAACGTGACATTCCAATGGTTTGTTGACGCGGGACGCGGTGCTTCTTGCCCGCACTCCATTGCGCATGCGTTCGAACTGTCGTCTGCTCTTTCAAACTTGTCTGCTTTTTGTCGTCAGCTCGTTCAAACGAGAGCGCCCCGTAAACCAAACGTTGACCCGGTAATTGCGATAAGAACTAAGTGCAGGCCTCAAAACACTTTTGAAGGTTGGTTGGGGTAAGTAGGCTAAGTGTAAACAGTAGATACAAGAAGATGTTGATCATTGTTACCAGTGGCCATCACCGACTTGTAATGCCCGATTCTACTTGCGGTTTTCAGTATCGACGTCCACCATCTCAGCTACGGTCCACTCTTTTGCAGCCCGAGCGACGTCGCGACTGAAAATGGCGAGCAGAATCTCATCGTGGGAGTCAGGCTTTAGCGCCCGTTCTGCGGCGTCCACGTGAAATGAAATCGCCGCACGTCACATTATTCACGCAAAGTTTTGCCTCGTTAATTGTGCTGAAGCCACTCAAGTAGTCAGACATTGTTAGGAGGACGTAGAATCAACAATTTCAACGTGAAAAAGAGCAAGGGGACTCCCACCGACGCCGACAACAACGCAATTCAATGGTTTGTTTATGGGCGACGGTGGGCTTCTTGCCCACCGTCCACCGCGCATGCGCGGCGCCGGTGGCGTCCGCTAGGGGCGCTCCGGTTTGTTTGTAAACATGAGTTGGTGTATATAATTAGCGTCAGATCACGTGGCCGCTTGCTCAAATTGCGAGTTGAGGAGGGGATCGACAGCTCTCTCTTTCCTTTATTTTTTTCTGCATCTGCTATTGCGCGGAGGGAAAAACTAATGGATATTTTCGCATGCTATCAACGTCAGTTGTTACTTCCTAACAGTATTTATTGAAAGTACAAAAAAAATGTTGCAAGACCAAATTTACATCATTGAGGCACCCAAACATTTTTTTCGTTGTTGCTGAACTGCATCCGAAAGATGTCCCCGGGAATAGCAGTATTGAAATGACTAAATGCGACTTAATAATATGACGTTACATAGAACTACATGTGTGTACGGAAGGAATACAAAAAAAAAGATTTTAGTGACGACCCATTTGTATTTTGCTTAAAAGCTATAAAAGGATTTCTACACATCACTAAATATTGAACTTGGCTTTGCTCTTTTTTCTAGGCAATGGCAGTCGCCAAACAAATTAGAGAAATATGAGCATCGTTCATTTTCTCAACTCGGAGCCAGAAGCGGCCACGTGGCCTGGTGCCTGTCTTATGCCGCCAATGTTAATCATACCCCCGCGCTGCGGTTGGAAAGGAAGAAAACGCGTGCTGAGCTCTAGGCATTGTTAGAGTTCGGCTATTTTCATCACCGCAGTGGTTGGACACGAGCCACTACCCAAGTGTTCGCCGAGGCATTGCTTGTTACGAGCCGATGTACAGTGCTCACGCAGTTCTCCTGTCCAATCCATGAACCGCGCTCGACTGTCGTCAGGCGGGTGGGTTTGATCCCACAATAACGACATCAATCTTTGCGAAGGCAAGACTAAAAGAAATGGTCTCATTTTAGCCTCGCAATTTCACCACGACAAAGAAGCTTCTGAATCAGTGGCGGCCTGTGCGAGTATATACTTGGGCCAGACTAGGACCAGTACGCCTCGGAAAAGTCATGAACATTCCAACCCGATATCGTTTTATGACCCCTTTAAACTTCACGGGGTGCTAAATAAAAGCAGTGAAGGGTTGCTGTTAACAAGTGACAAATAAATTGTTGAATTAGCACACACGAACGGAGGAGGCAATTCCTCAGGAATACTATCAGCCTTTCCAATCTGGTGAAAAAGAAAGACCAGCGAAGCTGTACTATGGTGGGAATGAAGTAATGGCCGGCCGCAAGTCGGCAAGCCAGAGTGGAAAGGCTCGAAAGGTTACCGCCATCTATGTGTGACGGCGGCAACCAGGCAACCGGCAAGCCGGTTGTCTGGTTGCCGTCGTCACTTATAGATGGCGGTAGCTGTCCAGAGTTTAGTGTCATCATTTGTTTACTGGCGGACACGATACTGGGGAAACTAGCCCTTAACAGCTCCGCTGTAAAGGAAGTGAGTGTGTGTGTGTGTGGGGGGGGGAGAGAAGGAGGGGTTAATTATAAAAACCTACTGTGTTGTAAAGGTTCCTCTTTCCCGCATCTTTGGCGTAGACCAAAAAGCGTGACCCCGGAAACTACTTTGTGTGCAAAAACGCTCTTGCCAAAAAGCACGTTTTTGTCGTTCCAGACGCACGCGCCGTTCCTCACGACGATGCGCTAAGAATAATAATACGTGCCTTTAAAATATTTGGCTTTCAAAGTTTCACTGAGCTTGAACCTCCTGCAGCGTGCATTTTGCACCATCGAATTCGATTTTCTCAGCGAGATGAAATCACAATGACCACCAGCCTATAGTGTGATGACGTCACGTGCATACCATCTTAAACGGTTCAGCTTTCTGGTGAAATGTGATGTTCGCAACACTAGCAATAGATGTCCTAATTGTAAAGTTGTGCAGTTTTTATAGCAGTGTCGCAATGATATATGGCAGCCTAGAGAAATGTTAGAGCGCATGACTATTCAAGCATAGTGTTGTAAAGAGAGGGCCCAAAACAAGTGCAGATAAAACCGAATATAACATTAGCCTCCCGAGGCAGTATTTCGCGAAGTTTCGAGCTCATGCAAGCTGATAAAATGTGATTTATACTGAGATTTTAAGAATCTTTGTTTGTCCTTCGCCCTATTTATGTAAAATTATAAATTTCATTGCGTGCATCTTTACGTATCTCTTTTTGGAGTAATGCGTTCTTTAAGGGATTATTTAGAAAAATAACATTATTATCTCTCTCTTTTTGAATATTTCATGTATTTGACTTCCAATCTATCATGTGAGCACATAGCCCTTTTTGGCGTACCCTGCAACCCGATGTTTGACACTGCCAATCAGCCAAACAGAAAAACACTTTTACGCAGACTCCACAGCTCGCGTAGTTTCGAGTATCATCCTTCCGCGTCGGTCTCAAGCGGTTATGTGAGCTTTATAAAGTAAAATTTATTGATCGTTATAAAAATATATTTAATTACTAACTGAATATTTTACAACATAAATAAGGAACCGATCACCCTAAAGCAATGCCCCCAAATTATCTGAAAGGTGTTCTGCGAATCTTTTCAGGCGTTTTTATCCTCGACAGGCACGTTGTAAGTGATATGGGACAGCCTTACACACATTCCTGATTTTGAAGCCAATTTAATTAACTGTGTGTTCCTCACACATATAACTTCTCACACATATAGAAGTCTGTTATTGCCTCTTTTATGTGGTGAACAATTACTTTTATGTGTCTGTGGGCTGGACAAAAACAAAGTAAACAAGGGCGCGCGGCGGAACTATGACGATTACGCACGCAAACCGTAAGAATGTGTCCAATTAAGTAGCTGCCATGTCGAGTAGGACGTGAAGTACTACTTCGTTTTACTTAACAAAAAATAATCTTGGAGGACGCTTAAGCTTCGCCTTTAAAAGTGGAACGCGATAACCTCAACGGGCCTCGTTTGCATCGCATTCTCATTTGCCGCGAAAGCGTGCCTCGCGTGGCCTAGTTAAAAGCGTCCGACTCGCAACCGAAGGGTCGTGGGCTCGAATCCCGCCTAAGACTCTTAATTTTTTTAAGGCAAATGAATTACTTTAAAAAGTGAAATCATTTGAGACATACGGCGACCTTTAATTCGCATTACATGACATGTTTTAATCACTCTCATTCCACGCGTGATGTCACGTTTCACGTGAGCATTGTGGGTTGTTTGAAATTCTTGCGCGAGGGCATGTAGCTCTGACGTCATCACCCTATCGACCAATCAAGATTTTACAGTCACGCCACCAACAACGGCTTTTCTGCGACATGAGCTCCTTAACCCTATCGCGTTAAAATCATCAATTAGCGAGGGTGATGCTCATTTTCAAATTAAATTGACCGGCATCTTGTCAAGAACAAACCTCAACAGCCAGGCTATGCCAGCTTCTCCTGTATAAGAAAATGTTCACTTGGCCAAGCGCTATTTTGGACCAGATTCGATCTGAGTGCGAAGGTGCGTATAGATTAGAGTGAACAATTGCGATTACTCCTTGCTGCATGATTAGTCGCATGCATGCAGTGCTGAGTGTAAACAATGTTTGGTTAGAACAACAAGCATTTTGATTGCTGCTCGGTGTTTCTATGAAAAATAGACTGAAAGGAATTATTCTAAAACTTTTGTGACAATTTGAGAATGTCATTGCTTTTAGCTCAGTTGTGTCGTCATCTTATACATATATATTGGGAAGCGTATTTCGTAAACCATATTTCGTAATATATATGGCCACAAGGTGCTCATTTTATAATTTTATCTGATGTATTTAATTCCTTGGTTCAAGGACACAATCACGATTTCACTTTAAATACTGCGACACAAAGTTGTACCAATGACGGGTATTTTAGGCGACCTACCACTTCGCGACAATATTTTATATCGTGTGAATAAATCAGCTTGAACTTTAGAATTTTACTTAAACACGAAGAAGCGACAAGAAAATACAGTATAGTCTAAATTTCAAGTTGATCTATTTACAGGTATGTACCAACAAGCTCAACTCTTCACTCTTGTACTTAAACATCTTGATTCAGGTAAAATATACGTTACTGGTAAACAAAAGGATGTTGAGTCGTATGAACACGACGTTATGTACGTTAATGTAGATTTTCTTCTACTCTTGCATCAAAATTAAAAAAACTGAATTTCATATTTTTGTACGTACAAACAAAAGTAAAAGGCACGGACGATCGAAGAAACTAAATAGTTAATCGTTTCACGGCGTAAATAGTGCATATGGCCAGAACAACGCGCAAAATATATTCTCAATTTAGCGGTTCAAACTGGTTCGAACCGGTTCGAACCGTTTGAACCGTTATTTTTACTCCCGGAACTGAACCGGAACCGAACCGAAAGCGGTGAACCCGAACCGGAACCGAACCGATAAAAATTTCGGTTCGACACTCTGGTAACAGCGAAGTTCCGGAGCAACGCCAGCAGCACTATGTACACTGGGCTAAGATTGCAGCCTCCAGATTGCGGAACGACGTTTCGACGTTCCCGGCTATGAAAACTGCGAACACTGCGTCCAAAGCAGGCAGGTTTTGCTGCCGGGTGCCTGGGTGCCCTCTGTGCTGAGTTCCGTTCTGTTTTCCGATGCCGAGTGCCAACCGGCAATCAACGTGGTTCTGCATTCCTGCGTGTCACCAACATAGCACAAGCATCGCGATGGCAATGTTGTGCGTAGTGAACAGAAGACTCGCCGATGTGACCGTGTGTTCGCGTATTTCAGTGGTGTAACAAGATCAAATTACCTAAACTGTCAAGCATTGATGCCGCTGGTCAGGCCGTGGTCGGAGTGGGCAGGGGTCTCAGGTTGACATTCCGCTTTTCATAAAGGAGCTTTAAGACCGCTTGAGGGATTGCGGTGGAATCGATCGGCCTCCAGTATTTCAAGGAAAGTTTTTGGCATCAAAGGGTTAAGTGTTTCTAGCAGTTATTGCCAACTATACCCTAGTTACAGGGTCACCATTGACTGCAGTTAACTCAGACCCCAGTCACATTTAACTGCTGTTATGGGTGCCCGGTAGACGTAGTTAGCGCTACACCATATATTACCTATATTTCATTTGGCATAATCTGCAGTGCACCTGCTCGGCGTGAAATGTGTTTCGGTTTCTCTAAAACTCGCACAGCCCTTGAGCTCGTAACCACAGGGTGTCTCTGCTGTTCCAATGATTCGATTCATTTTACTCCTTCACACCGTCAACCGACGTCTCATCTTAAAGCGTGTCATGCAAACGTATTCAACAACGGACATACCACAATCAAAAGGCTGGCTGCCTTGTGTGGATGGAGCTTATAGTTTGTTTTATTTTGTGTACGATTAAGGCCAAAGCTACAAGCACGAGCAAGTTGCATTTAACGACACTTGCATTTCGCAAGCGAGTGTGATGCTTGGCAGGGACGCTGAAGCCCCGAAGCTCGCATACTTCTGTTACGTTCGCACTTAAAAGTGAAGCGGAGCCTAGAAAACCTTCCTGCAGGCGCTCTAAACTCCGCAGGTCGTCTCCCCCGCGTTGAAATCTCGGAATCACCGAACGAAGCTATCTCTTTCGCGCAGCGCCGCCCAACAACGTAATTGTAAAAGCCGTTTGCGCGCGGAGCCGTTCTCTCCTAGCCAGGCGTGGACGATTCCCCGCGGAAGCGTCCCATTAACACCCTAACTTGGTGCGCTTATACTAAAGGCAGGGATTAACTCGAATCACGGAGAGCGCTTGCAATGCAATGGTGGACGCTTCCTCCGCCCATAGGTCGTAAGTGCGCATGCCTTCCGTTGTCGCGTGGCAAGAAGTAAAGCAGGCCGAGACGCGGAGACGCTTGTAAACGATCAACGCACAACCATGGGGCATCAACGAACCGCCGCTCCCGTCGCAAACGCACCCCATTAACCACGTGTCCTCGATTCAACAGTTTGAAACACTCTGCATTCTAGGCGCACTTTCCTCACTGGGAGGAGAACGTCCAGCAGATTGGACCAAAATCTCCATTGTCCGCTCAACGTCAGCACAACTCGCATTTGCAGCAATAAGAATATCGTTTTTTGTTTTGTTTTTTCTCATCTGCTGAGCCAACAGAATTACCGGGGTGCGCGGCGGGAGTGGGAAAGGGAAACGTGCGGGGTTAGTGAGAGACAAACAGAGCCCATCCCGTCTTTACTTGTCGATTAATTACTGCTCATTACGGTCTTCATTACGAGCTGCCGTTGCTCTCGCAGCGCAACAAGATCCCGCACGGGATGGTTCCTGAGCTAAGGCAGAGGCCCTCAAAAAACAAAAAGAAAAGGGAACCAGGCGAGAGGGTAGATTGGAGCACCCGAGGGAGTGCGCGAGCAACAAGAATTTAGTGTCTGGCTCGGATGGGGAACACGGCAGACACATCACATCCGGGGCTAAAAGTCGTGTCCACGCTAATGCGAAGTAACAAGCAGCGTCTCGCGAACGAAACGGGAGTCGGGTGGCGGCGCCAGCGAAACATGAGCGCGCCTTATAAACTCTCGCGTTTTTTGCGTTTTTTTGTTATTTGCTAGCGCGAGTGGAACCAGCAATCTACATGGCCTATTTGATGCTACATTCATGAGGAATGAGGCAACACACCTGGAAAGTTTCAGCGCGATAAATTTTGTGTGTTCCCGCAACTTGGGTTTCGAAATGAGATCACATTGGTAAAGAGCATGGCAACAGAACATGACCATACTCCGTGTCACTACGGTGGCTAGAACGGGAGGTGTCAGCATTGGCGCGCTTAGTGCCACTAAATAAGCTACGCTTCAGAGTAACGACACTTGGCCATATTGTGGCTTAAAATCATGGTTGCCAGTTATCTGAAGCTTTATCTGAAATCACAGGAACCGCTTTTCCGTCCTCCACAAATGTTTAAACAGTCCGCGACAGAGAAAAGCAATATTACATGAGCTTCCTAACACCGAATCGAATGCTGAGGAAGTCGCACTTTTGAATCATGACGATCTGCAGTTGTGTATGCTCTGCACAAGCTCCAATATGGCGGCGCCCACAGCAATGTGGGGGAACGGAGTGCCGATACTCTAAGCGCAGCTTATTTAGTGACTCTAGGCGCGCTATAGAACGAGCAGCCGGTCGGGATGCAGAGCTGGCGCTGCTGTCGACACTGAGATGCGTCGTCCGCTGCGATTCGGCTGCTTTCATAGCTCCGCGAGTAAGTATCGCGTGCGATATGCGCTCTCTAAAATCAACTATGTTAATTTTAGACAAGTGACTAATGTAACACTATAATAAACCTGCCGACGCTATGGTTGTCGTCGTCGTCGTCGTCGTTGCCGGGAACGGCGAAGAAAGAGGCTTCCTTCTCCTTGCTATATAGACAGCATGGGAAATGCACAACGCCTAGTAGAGCGCCGAAGAACATGCTCCGTCTCACCAGTGGGCTTCGACGCTGGCAAAGGCCATGCCGCGAAAGCCTAGTTCTGAAGAATACTCCACTCGCACAAGCACTCGCACAGCGAAAGCGCTCTCGAAAACCAGGCGCCCGCGCCCGTGCCTTTGCCGGCCCTCCAAGTCAAATTTCGAGCTGAAGTGTACGTCCGCCATGTTGCTTGTGGCGAGAAACCAGCGACCGGTGGGACGACGAGCACGTACATGAGAGAGGAAGAGCGTAAGACAATACTAACCCTTAGATCGCAAATGTTGGTGAGGATCGATGACGGTGAGCAGTAGGCCTCGATACTCGATTCCCTTACAAAAAAAACTTCAATGAGTTTTAATTGGGTTTAATTAATATTCCTATTTGAGTCGATTGAAACTCAATATAAACTCAAAGTCTAATGAGTTTGATCATAAGAAACTCAATATCGATTTTATTGAATGTACTCATTAGGAATGCGATTGAGTTGGTCATTCAGAACTCAATATATATTCTTTCTTTAATTTACTCATTACGAATGCAATACATATTCTTTTGAATTTACTCATTAAGAATTCAATTGAGTTTGCTTATTATGAGCTCTCTCTCTCTCTCTCATATATATATATATACATGTTTATTTATTTATTTATTTACTCATTAAGAGTGCAATTAGGTGTGCTCATTATGAACTCAATATATATTCTTTTGAATTTGCTCATTAAGAATGCAATTGAGTTTGCTCATTACGAACTCAATATTTATTCATTTCAATTGACTAATCAAGAATGCAATTTAGTTTTTCATTATGAACTCAATATTAATTCATTTGAATAAACTCAGTATATATGCAAACGAGTTTAATCGTCAAGTAATATATATCAATTATTTGAATTTAGTTATTACATTTGGAAATGAGTTTCATCATTATAAGAGCTCAATATTTATTATTTTAAGTTTAGTCATTAGATATTTATATGACTTTTGTCATTCGTTATTTTGAGATTAGTCACTGGACAAGCACTTGAGTTTTATCCCTAGACAGACATGTCTTTATCTCCTCATCAGAAATTCAAATCAGTTTTTATCATTGAGTAGTTGACATCAGCTGGTTTGTGCCCTTTGCTGTTGAGGAACCCAATATGGGCACAACTGCAAATAACCATGAGTACACTTATGTTTCTCAATATAAACATATTTGCTAATATTATTTTTGTACAAGAAATGGAAATCAAAATTTTGACACTTTCCAGAGTGTATAGCGTGCATTATAACAACTCTAAGGTCACTGACAAGGGGAGAACAACAGGGAGGAGCTACACTTGTCTCCCCTCAAGCTTGAGTAAGCCCTCTCAAAGACGCTTCAACGTCTTGTGCTCAAGCGCGCGCGCTGACAAAGCACGCTGGTAGGCATGGAGTGCGTGAGGAAGGCTGGGTGTTTCAAAGACACGCGATGCCGTTCTCACTCTGAAAGTGACTATGACATCATTGAGCCTAGTCACTTCGTAAAGAAAAATCCAATAAAAGGAACGAAGACACGGGAGGTCCGTTAAAATGTTTCGAATATTTTGTAAACCCACTTCCTCCTCCAATACTTCAAATTGTACAACCGAATGCCGTCGTTAAATCTCCAACTTTGTTGTCCGTGTAGCATTCATGTTTTCTACCACTGGTGACATATAAGCAAGCTCTACAGGCTTCGAAAGACGGAGCAATCGGAAGTCGCTTGGGATGCAAGCGGCAGTTTATGTTTGTAAACATCAAAAGGTTTTATGTGAATGACTTCGTACGCTGCCGATGTCGCGGCAGCTTATGCAACCGCAATCTTTACCGAGCAAACGCATGCGGGGAGCGCTAGGTGCTTCGCATTTTTCGCGCCCGCATTATCATACTGTGGTTTTGACACTTGTTTTGTGGTTTTCTTATTTAAACCAGTGTCAAAACCACAGGATGGAAGATAAGGCACGCGCGATGGTTTTCTGTCTTCTCTTCCGTCGACTTCTGTCGACGGACACCAAAAGACCCGACCAACGAATTATATACAGCTTCGCTGTAAAATGGTCTAATACGAGCAACTACTGTGCCTCGTTTTGTCTATACGGAGTGACTGTATGTTGCCAAAGTATCGCATTCAATGGCGTCCGCTGTGGCTGTTCCATTTCGGCTTTGATAGGCCATTTTGGCGCCGAAATGCAGACAGTGGAAGGGGTTTGCGGGCTGCAAGCCCCCGTCTCCTAAGCGCATGCGCCGCGATTAATCACCGAAGTTAAGATGCACCCAGGTCGGGACGCGCCACCTGAAATCACCGTTCGGACATATGGTTGTATAAAAACAATATTGTTTGCGCCGCAAATCCCTATAAGCTAACCTTTTGTGAAAACATTATGCTCTAGTCCTTCTGTACTAATCTCAAATTAAGTTTCCTTCAAAAATAAAATTTTCCGTTTGTTTTTACGCAAAAACATGCTTTCTAAAAATCATATTGACCACAATAAAAAAGAAAAATGATTCAGTTGCTATTTTTGCGCCTCGAGAGTGGGAGTTTCGGTACTCTCGGAACATTCAGTGACTTATAGTCTTGTCTTGAGTGGTGCTGTGCAGAGAGCAGTGATAACATACCGGCTAGGAATCGCTTTTGTGGATTTGGCAACTGCACCGAACGATTATTGCTTGTACACACCGCGACACTGTTAGCGCGAATACGACATCGGCGCATTTTTGCATTTTACTTCTAAATAGTATTAGCGAGCACGAAATTTTATCGCTTATATTATAGAACGAAATGAGCTCTTACCGTTGCAATATTAACTTGGATGAAATGCTTTTGTTTCAAAGAGAAAAACTGGAAAAACCAACGATCGCTTGTTCGCGCTAACAGTGTCGCGCTCTATACCAATGTGTGTGTGCGTGTGTGTGTGTGTGTGCGTGTGTGTGTGTGCGTGTTTGTGTGTGTGTGTGTGCGTTTTAGGACGAAGTTAAAAAACGTCGAAACATTGTTTCTCATTTATCAGACTTCCGAGGTTGGAATATCATACTGGGAACCTTAATCAATGCTGAGGTGGTCGCCGGCAAGATGACTACCTTTTGCATGCAGGGTATATGAGGTGGTGGAGTAGTCGAGGGGAGTGTGATTAGTGCGTTGTGTGTGCTTTATGATGGTTGTGTTCGTTTCCTTCACGTACTTCGTTTCCTCCATATTTCATGCGTTAAGGAAATATACGATAAATATTTCGAACAAGTTTCAAGATTTATTTTAACGCAGCTGAAACAATTTCTATTAAGATAGCCACTAAAATTCAATTTAAACTGAATTGAAACTCAGCTACCAAAATTTTATTGAAATTCCATTGAAACGCAGTCGCCAATATACTGTGAAGACTCCATAGGGACATATAAGAAAAGATAAACCAGGATTTTCATTGAAACTCCGCACGGTGTATTGAGTGAACTCTTTAAAAGTTCAATCGAAACTCGTTTGAATTTTCTGTAAGGGTTGTTACCGTCAACGCCACGAAATTGACAAACAGCAGAAGAATCTCGACGCAACAAAGATGGCAGCGCAAAGAGTGTTGCTAGACGTCCGAACAATTTTGCATATGGTCTAGGCTTCTGCAATAGGCATCTAAGAGTCGATGAGCGCGCCACCTCTCGTCGTCGTGATATACTTGGGCGCCGCCGCACGCGGAGCAAGCTGCGTGATGCTGACACCTCTCCCTTCTAGCCACCGTAGTAGTATCACTTTGAGTGCGAGCGTGCTATACTTCGTTTCAGCTTGGGTCCAGACGCAGCCGATGCTACGAGCGCGAGCGTGTGGCCCTGAACAGTGCTTGCATTGCACGAGCGCGCGTGCTTGGCAGGGACGCTGAAAGCCCGGAGCTCGCGCTTGTAGCATCGCCTGCGTCTGGACCCAAGCTGAAACGAAGTATACAAGCGCGAGCCCTGAGCTTTCAGCGTCCCTGCCAAGCACGCGCACGCTCGGGCTATGAAAACGTTGTTCATGGCAACATACTCGTGCTTGCAGTTTCGGCTTCACTCACATTTGAATGGAAGCGGAGTATAGGAGCATTCATTGGGTGGCCATAAAGCCCCTTCATGTTCCAAAATTAGACCCTAAAAAAAGGTGTGAAAGGGTGTATCGTTACACTCTTTGTCCAATAGACTACACCCCAGCACTTCATTTCGACGTCCAGAGCCCTACAGTCGAACAGACGGCCCCAAAATTTATGAGCGGCTTGATAACGTTGCGGTATAACTTTTTAAATAGCTTAAGTACGCATCAAAGACCGCATAAAGAAAACACCGAGTTTTTACCAATAGGGCCAAGAAAACCACGATTATTATTTTTTGTAGTCAGTAAAACATACATTAGCTATTTTAATAAGTTGTACCATACGGCTATAAAGCCCCTCGTAAACTTTCGCGCCGTCTGTTCGACTGTAGGGCGCTGTACGTCGAATTGAAGTTTTGGGGTGTATTATATGGGACAAAGGGTGTAGCGATACACCCTTTTACACCATTTTTTCTTGAGAGTGAGTGAGGTGCGTCGTTGCACGAGCCGCGTGCAACGTGCAGCCCATGGGAAGATCATGGCGGCACCAGCGCAGCACTGAGCTAGATTTCAGACGCTACGTTCTTCCCAAAAGTGGCGCGCGGCACGTGTCTCGAGCATTTCCACAACAATGAATGGCGCCCCTTTTCCCAGGATAGAAAGGCTTTAGGCGGTCACAGCTGTGTGCGCGACTGCTGAGTGCGTGCTGACGGCGAGCTTCCACAGTTTATTTGCAACGTGCATTCCGCACCATAAAGATTACCGGACTTAGCAACCTAGTAATGTGAGCTTGTTCTGGAGCATGCGCTCTGGACATCGCCCTAAAAATGGCGTCCAGTGATTATCACCTGTAGTTTCAACTTTCCAGCGTCAAAATCGCCACCACGCGGATATTCAAGGAACTCCAATGATGGGCCAATGGCGTGCGAAGCGAGTCACCTGTTATTTCCGTTTTCTTTTTTTACTCAAACCTGCATTCGTATTGGCGCACCTGTGCTCTTACGTCGGCAGTAATATTAATTGGACCACTCAATTTGAGAAATATTGATATTCGAATTGGAGTGGTCCAAGCAACCTCACTGCTTTATATTATCTTAATGGGATAAACTAATTTAATCTGTACTCATAAAATTTTAAGTCAGAGTACCTTTACCAAATAAATGAAAAAAATTAAATATAAGTCACAGTTTTGAAATATTTATCACCAAGCTTAGATTTCCACGTCGCTTATACCTCTATCAATCTATATATCTGAAAGGGGACACTGCTCCCAGCACCATAAAAGTAAAAACAAAAGCAAAATATTAAAAAGAAGGTATTTTTGAAACACACCTACAGCTAATTTAAAATACAATCTGAGCTTTTCATCACAACTTCCTTAAATAATGACATAAATACTTAACAGGTAATTAAAGCACTTAAGAAATATATATCTCCGTTAATATTAATATACCACTATTTCCTCCTCCGACTCTCCTAAATTAAAAAAAATCTAAAAGTTGAATGCAAGTAAATTCTTCTCCACATATCATAGGAAAGCCATTATACACTAAATAATAATTTATACGCAATATTCCTCTTTTCAGAATAAACATCATGAACTCAAGCCTCTGTCGCCGTCGTCCACCAGCTAGGGAGACGCGAAGCCTCCTTTGCTCTCAATCAAACCTAGTTATAGATACCTACAAATAATTTTCTTTCTTTTATAAGTAAACGCCCGCACTGATTCTTTTCAGGTCCATTCCAATAACTGTGGCTTCGTAGTATCACCTGTTTTTCTTTGCAGATTGGCTTTTAAATCAAAATTTTCTTTTTGGTCATATTAGGCCCTATTTATTTATTTTTAATTGGTTTAAACCTGTTATACCGTTTGGTGGTGCAGGTGGAGAGACACATTTTATTTTTATTCATTTTAGCTCTCACTTAGAAAAAAGAAAAGTAATATTAATTGGGTCGCGTAAATAACTTGCAACACTAAATCAAATGAATAGTGCCGCATCAAAATGCATAGGAAATAGTTCTCTGAAAATCGGCAATCTGTTCAAAAGGGGGATAAGGAGCTGATTTGTCACGATTTGTTTTAGTTCTATAAGAGTACACTCTTTTGTTATTTCGGAGGCGATAAGAAAATTAAAACCCAAGTTTTCTTCGGGCGTAGATGGTGTACCGTTCTTTATTATCAAGGGTTGCGGTGAGCTGTTCATTCCTATTTTGACACATATTATAATATCCCTTTCGAAAAGACCACCAAAAAAGTTTCTGATGGTACATCAGGTTGATGGTCATGTCGTATTTTGTGGCATTCATGGGCTGATGGCCTGATGGTATGATGGCTTGATGGTGTGATGGTTTGATGGTCTGTCATATTTTGGGACATCGATGATTTGATTGTGTGATGCTTTGATGGTGTGATGGTCTGTCGTATTTTGGGACATCTAATGGCCCAATGGTTTTATGGTCTGTTGGTCTAATGGTCAGTATGATTTCCTAATCACACATATGTACCGGAAGAATACAAAAATTCTATTACAGTCAAATGTGAACTTTATTCTGTGTCCATTATTATTTCAAAAAGGAACATCCGAAGCGTGAGGGTACCTTCTGAAATCCCCGTAGAAACTTGAAAGCAAAGTTTGTATTTTGGTTATGGCATGTTATTATTTCTATTTAAAAATGATTGATCGTCGAATTATTAAACCTCAAAAACAAAACGGAAGAGAAAATCCACTTAATCCACTCACTACTTTCGAGACTCCACTACGCGCAGCAACTTCATCGGTATGCGTTGAGTGGCTATCTACTCTCTGTCCCCATCGTCCATGCTGGGCACAACAGCGTCGTGCGACAGCGTGCAATACACTAAGCCTCGTCGGGCCGAAAATGCGGTAAGCCCTCCTATCACCGCATTCGCGGCTTTGTCAACGTTTTACCTCACAAACATTTGGTTCACAGTGAACGTACGCCTAGTAAATGAATTTCCTATCAAGTAAAGTAGGTTTTTCGGCACATTCTCTGCCGCTTAGATCGTAAACATGATCTACTTGACATACATAGCGGACCACCAAATTGTTTCACAAACGGACAATAAAACAATGTAAAACAAACCTATAGTTGCAAAAACATACCGGAGTCTATAAAAGGTGTCTTCGTTACCTTCGTTCGTTTGTGGCTTTTACAAGGTTTTTGAGATTGTTGTGCGTAGCAGGATGATTTTTTTTTATTTCCGTCGGAAATTTTCGTTTTCGCAGCACGGTTTTTTAAAAGGGGAGGTCTGTTGAAACAACTTTGTGTACCTTTTTAGATTACTGCGTGCCGTTTGTTTTAAATAGAGAACAAGTAGGTGCAAATATATTTTGATTTGTTCAAAAACCTTTGACAAAGTGAGTCACATGTTGCTTTTGTGCAAATTACATCTTTATGATGTCTGTCCAGATTTGTCTAATTGGTTTAAGAGTTATTTGTCTTTTCGATCAAATAGTGTTCGGGTCGCTGACAGTTACTCTAAAGAGTTTTTCTCAATATCAGTCGTACCCCAGGGATCAATTTCGGGTCCTCTACTGTTTTCAATTTTTATAAATGATATAGCGTCATGTGTAAAAAACGTTGAACTGCTTTTATTTGCTGACGACGCCAAGTTGTTCTAGAGTGTTCAATGCCCTTTAGATTGTGATTTGATACAACATGATGTGTCTAATATAGCACAGTCTTGTAAACAAAATCCGTTATCTCTTAATCCTTTAAGAACAAAAGTGATATATTTGTGCAAACGCCGTGCGATCATTAATACCACTTATCGTCTTGAAGGAAAACCGATTGAACTAGTGTCACTTGTAAGGGATCTTGGTGTGTTAATTGACTGCGGATTAACTTTTAAAAATCATGTCTTTTTTGTTTTCGGTTCTCCAGTAAACGTTCTGGGAGGTATTTCATGTTTGACCAAGCATTTTAAAAATCCTAATTGTTTGATACATCATTTTAATTCCTTAGCGGTTTCAAGGCTTGAATTTGCTTCTGTCATTTGGAATTCAGTATCTGTAACTCAGGCATTGATCATAGAAAGTGTGCAAAACAAATTGTTCAAATTCTTTATGATAGATGGATTGGACGACGCATGTATTATGACAAACAATGCTTACTAACTAGATTTTCGCTGAAGCTTTTATCCCACAGAATAACTGTCCGTTAATTTGCATTCCTGCATAAGATCATTAATGGTGCCATTGATTTTTTATGGCTTATTAGTCAAAATTCATTTTCATGTTCCTTTCTGCGCTACGAGACAGTTCACCTGTTTTGATATTTGTTCACCATGCAGTCTGTCACCTCTTTCTCGGTTACAGACATTATACAACAGCATTGTGCCACATCCAGTTGACATCACCACACCCCTTTCAAGACATCGCTGTCAGTTGTACGAACGTTTGGTCACCTCATAGCGCGTCAGTGTATTTGCATATTTATTTTTAATATGAGTAGGATTATTGTTTTTTAGAGTTTCAATTTGTACGAATTGGAGCACCTAAGAGAAGGCCGTCTGGCCGTTTAAGAGGCACTCGAAAAATAAAGATGATTATTAGTATTATTATATTTTTATATATATGTCTTATTTCATAAATAATGTGTTTCTCGTATTCATATATTTTATACCATATCTATTTTTCATATCATCTTCACATTCGTGCGCTTTGTTTACTGTCCGTTGAACGTTACATTACATAATGCCTTTAATTATAAGCGGGACCAGCCTGGGCCTTATTGTACACTTGGAAGCAATAATTCGCACATTGTTCAACGTTTATAGATGTGGCTTAGCTTTGATAATGATCAAAGCGCACCAAATCTTTCTAAGAGCAAGCTTTCCAAGTGATTTATGTTATCATCGGAAACTTCTGCGGTTCATTACTTTGAAACCCAGAACAACAAAATAAATACACTTACAGAGTCTGAGGATTTTACATAGGAAACATTTATTACAACAAACCTTCGAAGAAGCTACTCTAGTTGATTTCTGCGGGTTTCGATGAAACGCTTTCCGGGTTCGATCAACATCTTCCTACAAAAGTTCCAGTTCCGTTTTTTTTTTTAATTCTGAACAGACCCATTATTTTTAAACTACAACGTTGAATATACGTATCTGAAGGAAGGATTTTTTTTCTATTGAGTTCATTAAAAATTTTGGTTTTTGAAACGAACTTTGTTTTAGAAGTGAAGATAGTAGATAGTTTACGGTCGGCGCGAGGAAACTGCGTCGATAAGCCTGCTTGAGTGAATTTTGATAGCGACATATGCACAAGCGGGGCCAGTTTCAACGTTCTCGACAACGCGTCAACGAGAAATGTAACCCCTTCGGCGCTCTTATCGACAAATGCCGCAATCTCATTGGCTGAAAAGCGATAATGAGATGCTCGAGACTCGCCACGCCCTGCCTTTCACAATCTTTCCTTAACCATGGAAGCAGGCATCAACGTTCTCCTCAGGTAACCTAGACGCCGGAACTCGATATATGATAGACCGTGAATATTTCGACATGTTATATGACCCTTATATGTCGTATTTCTGAATTAAATCGGTATTCGTAAAGCTTTAGAACTCGAAATAAAAATAAAATTTAAGTTTTTCACGCAAGAATGATACAAATTGATTTGTACTTCTCTTTTGGTGTTGTTCTTTCCAGCAGTGGCAGATTAGTAATTGCGCCACTTTATCTTGTCTTATCTAATTTTCCAGATATGTGTTCTCGTTAAGCTAGTTAAGCGTTAAGCAAGAATAAGTATTATTCTTGGCCAACACGGAACAAAAAAATAGGAACCGATTATTTTCTTTTACACGCCGGGGACAATAATGAGAGCTGCACTTTTGAACTTGTGCCTCCATCAATTGCACAAAGCCACTAAATTGTGCCTGACCCACAGCTCCACCGGCTTAAGCTGCTCTCGTTGCAAAATAAAAGGAAATGTTTATCAAATAAACAACATGCTCCGAGTTTCAGTTTGTCATGAAATCCCTCATTGTAGTTTCAAGGAAGCGCTTGCAACAAAAATGCTTGGCAAGTGCCGAGTTGCATTTGTTTATCTTTTCGTCGTGAAATCACGAGATTGATTGCAGAAATTATTATTTTTCCCGATGAAAGACATTAAAAAAATCGAAAGATCTATTTTTATATAGGGACGTTGTTATTTCCAAACAGTGAAGGATATGATGGGTGTATGCACAATTTTCGGGCCTGCGTTTGCCTCTCACTAATCTGCAAAAACAAGGCTAAACATGCCGTCCTAAAATGCGCTTTAAATTAAGCCCAGTTTGTCCTCGAATGTTTAGAAAGGTTTATAATAATAGCGGTTTGCGAGTAGTAGCCAAATTTTGTACAACAGAGGCCTCACCACTTGTCGTCTGCTGATTTCAGCTGTAGCTGACTTCGAAACCACGAACGACTCAACGTTGACGCTCATCAACTCTTGGTACCTTGAATCACATCGAAGCTTTTGCCCGTCAAAGTCGCAACCCTCGAGACTCGACTACAATCTATTCACATAAAAACGTTTGGTGCCCAGCTGGTAGTGCTAGTTGACCACAAAATATTAAACGTCATAACCGGAAAACAATACAAAATATTAATTGCAAAAGGACAACCTTGTAAAACAAAAAACCCGATATTTTTTATATTGATGAAAAAACCCCGAAACGGGGGAAAAGGAGGGACAAACACAATTAAGTCTCAAAACATAGATGAAATATTTATTCACAGCGACAGCCTCTGATATAAACGGAACTCACCCCGCCTTGAAAACGACAACCGTCAGCCTCACAAACAAGAAAAGTGGAATGACCCATCACCTCAAAAGGTTTTTTCTTTTCATTTTTCGCTTAGTCATATGTGTTTTCTAATGTCAAACAATAGCTGCCATTGGCGCCACTCGACACCAGACATGTACCCGTTGCCCAAAAAAGGTAACTAAATACCGTCACTCATTACTCGCTCAAAAAGCAATTAAATACGTTACTCGTTACTGATCTTCAAGAGGAACGTGTTACTTTACCTCAAATGTAACGAGTTGATTTTCTCGTTACTTTGACGACCAAATATGCAACTGTTTTTGTTTCATGCTTTATTGTTTTCTTTTCAGTAGTCATTGCACTTTGGCAGTTGCTGCTTCTCCAAGCTTTTATCAGTTATGTTTCCCCGCTTCCTTGAGAATACATCCCCGGCGATGCTGAAGAGCGTTCTGACCGACGCGCTCGAATAAACAACGGTGTTGATTTTCAAGAAATAGTTGGTGAATCTGCGATTCCGCTCTCTCTTTTGTTTTCTCTGCTTCTAATATTCGAAGTTGGTAATTAGTTATGTGCCTTCCCGTGTTGGCAGCCTCCTGGTTTACATTCGGTCAGTACACGATTCTACAAGGTTCATGTACATTCGATGTGTACCCGATTCTAGAAAGTTCAAAATGTCTCCACTACCTTCATTTATTTTCTCTCTCTCTCTTTCGTTCTACAAGGTTCAACCAGCGAAATTTATTGTGTTCTCTGGGTGAAGGACATCCCCAGCTGTAGAGTTCAACTGGCGTGTTAAGGGATAACCGTTGCTATACTGTCATACTGTTTTGTTGTTTTTCGGGTTGCCCATCTAGCTCTTTCTCAATAGATGAGTACTCAGGTTAGAATTAAAACGAGGTTGTTTAAGCGGTGTTGTACACGTTACTCCTCAAAACTAACGAAATACCGTTACTCCTCGTTACATGGCCTTTAAAGTAACCAAGTACGTTATTCTTTCCTTTTTCTAAAAAAACAGTAACTAAATATGTTATTCGTAACAAAAAAGTAACTAGGTGGAAGTAACTTGTTACCAGTAATGCGTCACGTACTGTATACCATGTCCGATCGACACCCAGCGAGACCAGTATCGATCCTCGATCCAGATTGATATAGAGTCATCAACAGCTTTAGAAATGTTCTTATGTTCACGTTGCCTGCATCGTCATTCGTTCTTTGGCTGTTTTGTCTGCTAATCCCTCGATCTCGTTGGACTGAAACTTGTTCCTCCTTAGCTTTAATTCTCAATTGAAGAAGCAAAATCGTGCTTGGGCATCAGTGCGATGACTCCAAGTTTCCACCGTACTTTTTAAGCACGCCATGAAACTAATCATTCGCAAGTGATGATAAGTGCCTTCACGGCACTCGTGGACCACGAACATGAATCCAGATATTCGTCGACGGATTGATTTGTTTGGCGAGCCCGTGTACGTCCGGATGACGCAGAGCTCGTGACCGATGCAAGAGCCTTAGAGTAGGCTGACGTGCTTTGAATACCGCGTATGTATTACTGTGAAAAGGCGGAGGGCTTTCGAATAATAGAACATACGAAAATGGTTCAGTATAGTTTAAGATTTTCGTACCGAAAAACAGTCTTTTTAGTTTCTACCCTTTTTCTTTTGGGCCCCTGAACATTACGCGATTAGATCCCAATCTGCAATATTTATCCCAGTCCGAAATTCATTTTGTGGCCCCTTTTAAGGTGTCAGTGACTGCACAATGAATATCAGTCGGTAGAGCTTTAATCGACTTGCCGGCAGTAGCTCCACCAGAACGGGCGTCTGACTTATTCCCCGTTGCCGTTTCCCGCCAAGCTAACTTCACCACTCCCCAGTTGTGACGTCGACAAGAGTAAATTGATAAAGCAAGATAAAGAGGCGAACCGGGCGGGGACCGGTTCTGTACGTGGTACGTTAAGGTCGTAACCTCACCATAACGTTTTAAATAAAGAAATATGGCATTCCGAAGGCCCCAAATTCAGAGAGTCTTCAGAAGCCTTTCGCCCTTCAGAAAGACCGTATACCTGACCCCAAGAGGCACCCTGACTTTATTCGCGTAGCGATCGGTTCAACCTCTTGAAACCAATAAAGCCTCCGAAAGACTCAGGATGAAAGAGCATTAATGGCAAGAAACGGCAGACTAACATATACTCCTTCCTGCGTCTCGTTTGGCCGTGATGTATCCGAGATATCTCTCAGCCTTCCCTAAGGAGCGTCGCTCCTCTATCAAGCGGTAATCGCAGAAAAGTCTCCCCCCCCCACTCACACACACACACACACACACACACCCCATTCGCTTTCTCAAAGTAGCGTGGCCCCAAATCTCCCGGGGATAGCCAGCAAGACCGAGACGCTGGTCTTGGCACAGGTCGAAACAGATTGAGATCTGAGACGAGCGTAATGTAAGAAGCCAGACTTCGCTTTTGCTGCTTTCCTTGGGGGAACACACGGTAATGGAAGGGCTATTTTTGACATCCTTGCCCAGTCCGCTTCATTATGCCTCCAGAATCATGGCGTACTTTCTGGTATTGGAACATCCGTGCAAGACCGGACATGAATTATAACGTTGCAAGGGGTTCCAAAGGGTGGGACAGTGCTTCGATGTGTCCGCGCGTGACTACACAGAAACTAGAAGACACAAGTTGCAAGCTCAACGCGGAGTCATGTGCAAAAGCGTTTCTAGCGGAGTCATTTTGCCTTTAAAAGCCCGTTTACACGTACACCGCAGCGCCACGCCCACTCAGCGCTATAGATACAACGTTGATTTCGCGACTCATCAGAGCTCCACCGCATCGTGACCCAGCCTTTTCCTGCGTACACACACAATGCAACGCTAATTCAGTGCTGGGTATAAGCTATGACAGTAGCGTTAATGCGGCGCTGACTTATTGTTATCTAACCTCAGTTTTACACAGGCAGCGTTATGTGACAAAACGACAAACATTCGTAGTAGGATGATATAAAGTAACACTTTATCAGCTTGAAATATCAGCTCGCTCATCGAAATATTATTTCCGCAAAATCCTTAAAACTAGCCCGCCTACAATCTAAAAACAAACTGCAGTGAAAATAAGGAGTGGGCTAACATTCGGGTGTGCAATTAAGAAAAGTTGGAAAAATGCTATTTTTAGATCATATGTGTGTCAAACTTGTTATCGCGGCCAGGGACAATGAAGCAAAGATGACTGTACTTCCCACTCTGCAATGTTCGCTTATATCCCGCCAAAGCTAATTAGACGCATTTACGCGAAGTTCATCATTGATCCGAACATTACGATTACTAGAAGTGTGCTATCTTTCGGTCAAAAATAAGAGTGGGTTACGTTTCGGGGGGGGGGGGGCATCTTTTGGGATATTACGGTAGAGTATTCTAAGATCGTTCCGATCACTCCAACAACGATACCCCGCCGATATTCCACAGACGACTGTGCGCCTGCATCGTATCGTCATCGGGTGTCGTTATCAGAGGTATCGAAAACGATCTCTAGAATTGCTTATCTTAGCTTGAGAAGAGTTTGTGCCATCTGTCCTGACCAAAACTGACCGTCAAATTGGGATATGCCACATGGAAACTCAAAAACCAATAAAGGGTTTTTACGCGGCACTTATGAAAACATAAAAGACGTAGTTGCCAAAAATAAATACTGAAAGCGTCGAGAGCACATTTTCAGATCCAAACTTTTTTGACGATAGACACGCGCAGTGGGCAGTTATTTACTACGTCACTTAAACAATGATGTCATACTTGTCTCCAGTGCTTATAAACTGGGTAGTCATCATATAGCCTAGACAATTTTCGAGCCGTTAGAGTATTCCAAAATTTATTATTTTTATGCTTTTCGAAAGCACACCAACTCCAGCTGATAATTATGTTGGATCGCGTTGTTCACAGACGACGGTAGCGCCCCTTGGAATTTCGTCATGCCGCTGACTAGTGATCGCACAGAGGGTTTTTCTTACCATGGATGGGCGTTGTTTTGTCATGTTCCGTTGCCTAATAAAATCCAGATCAGAAGTAATGACCATTAATCTTCGGTACGCTCAACTCAACCTCGGGGTTCCAAGACACCAGTCTTGGAACACGGTGCCTCCGGGGACAAATAAAAAAAAAAAACTCACGAAGGAACTCAAAAAGTTGTCCTAATATTTCGGTGACACCACCAGCAACGTATCGGGCAGCTGTGTTTGAACAGGCGCATTATATCTCATCGGAACCTATTACCAGCGGAAGGCGGCGTAGTTGCTGAACAACTGAATCATGCAACGGGTGAACGAACACATGTGAACATCGAGCCCTCCGCTGACGCCGACTTTTCCCGGCTCCCCGGAACATACAAATAAATTACTCCAATACCAAGACAAATTCGTACTCGTAATAGAACACGCCTTGCCCGTAGAGAGGAGCAAAATCGACCGAAAATACATAATAAATAAACGACGCCAGTGAAATACAATGACCAGAGGCAGCGTCAGGGGCAGAGCGCAGGCCATTTATTACGCTGCAAAAGAGCTCGCGTTACATGTTTTTTTTACCCCAAACCCTTTTCTTATTATTGCCAAAGGTTCAAACTTTTTTGTGCACGAAGATTGTGCTCGCAGGTTTTTATGATCGTCGTTTGAAGTATCCGCACACAAAGACGTGGCCTCTCCTTCATTTTCGCGATCTTCTCCCGGCGAGATGGTAATTCTCGCGGCGTTTTAAAGTGGTTCCATTGTTGCCGGCCTGAATAATACCCAGCTTGGGGCGATCCCACCGAAATTGCTCAACCGAGAAAGCTCTGCTAATCGCTTCGTACGAAACTGGCGCGCGCGCGTTTTGGGAACTTTGAACGATTTTTCTTTGCCTGGAGGACCCTTTGGACGTTCCCGGCGAAAAACGAAACTCACTGACGCAAATAGCAATACACGAAGAATAGACGAAAAGGTTGATGAGAAAATGGTGAGTTCTATGGAGGTTAGTTTTAACGGCATGCGCATATGGTGCCACGAAACGCGTCTCCGGATGGGGTGTGTTTACCGCGTCCTTAATTGTGGTCTCTCTGATTTCCGCCTGATGACGTCATCAGGTGGACCAACTGCTAGCCTAGCATCTACCCACTAATCCTTCCAATCAGAGCTCGGTGATTCGACGTCCCCGCGCTCTCATCTCCCCCTCTCCTTCAGCTTCTCCCCGTATTGGGATGTCCAATCATTTGTTACAACGTAAGAAAAGTAAATCGAGCTATTCCCACAAAAAAAAACAAGAAACACATACTTCGTTTATTGCCTAACACGCCGAGACGCACTGGGCATTTGGCCAACGCGCTTTTCCGCAAGAAAGCAAAAAGCCAACTTCTTCTGCGCCGGAAAGCATGTACGCTGTGCGTGTCTTGGGTTACAAAAATAACGAAGCACGTCAGACAAATACTATGTCGAAACAGTAATGCTTCAGTAATCCCAGCTTTGTCGCGATGTCAGCGTTTATGGTGCTTCATCACCCGTGAAAGCCACCTAAGTGGGCTTTATTTGGCCCCCGAGCCCTCGAAAGGGACTTTTGCCGTGATGCAGTCAATAAAACATTTAGCATCACAAAAGAATAGACAAGTATTCTGAACAAACTTATTAATGTTACGATGTCTTGTGCTTTCGTGTTCTAAAATGCGGAAAGCGACCCTCGGTAAGCCAAGAAACTATAGAAAAACACAAAATCTTTACTTTTTTTTAAACACGGCAGATTCTTTGTTTTTTTGTTTTTTACGGTTAGTAGGCCCAAGCTAGCCTCAGCTGGACTACCTTATGAGTCAAAATGACCGACACAGGTGAACATTTTTGGGGGGTATGTCGAAGAAAATAACTATAGACTCCAGTAGTTGTCGTAAATGGGCCTTACTTTCGAAACATTAGGCAGCTCCACACCGACCCGGCGGACAAGGATCGAAACATTAGTAGCACAAACACGCGATCGCTAGTTTTACCCGCTTTCCTTTTTCCATCTGAAGCTCTGGCATCAACACAACCGTAACTCCGTTTTACCCTACGATAGACCGCAACGGACGCTATGGCAGGCATACTAACCAATGCAGTGCTATGAGCACACCTCGCACCCCTCCGGAAGGGCACGTGACTTGCACCAGGCATTAGGCTGGCTTCCATAACTCCAACGTTCGCTGTGGTCCGTCTGAAGGTGAAACAAAGTACACTGTTTACATTGAGTACAGGAGTTAGATCGCGAAAGTTTCGGGTTCTAATGCCGTAGCCAGGAGGAGTAAAATCCGAAAACGCGCCGATGTCGTGTTCGCGCAGGGATATATTTTCCTAGGTCCGATCCCCAGAAATAAGCGTCAGTGCGCAGGCGAGCAGGTGAGCGATTGTACGGGAAAACCCCCAGAGACGAGGGGAGACGAGGGGGACATACACAACACCGTCTCAAATTTCAGCCCGTTTGGAACTAAATGAACATCGTACCGGCGTGCGTTCGTGCGCTACATCGGGAAGCGACGTTTTAGCCACGCGTCTCGGTGTTGTAACTTCCGATGTTGCATGAATTAATCACATTACCACAATTTCCTTGGAGGCGTCCAAAATCCTATGGCAACACCCGGTGTTGCCTGAGTTCTGCTCTTCCAAAAGTTTGGAAACTGGCACAGAATATCTTTATTCGACCAAACATCGGCGCGCTTTAAAACGATAACGATTTCAAAGCTACAAAACGTTTACTCAAACTTCACTAGTTTCTAAGCATATACATGATTTCAACAACAGTGTACCGTTGTGGGGTGGGTCCGGACATTTCACTCAACGCCGTTTCATCGATAGGAGTGTTTTATCGAACGACATTTCATCGCGCGCCATTTCATCGAAGACGTTTCATCCAACGCCCCCTAGTTGAGTAGTAGAGCGTTTTGATCTAAGAAATAGTTTTTTTTTTCAAAACCGGAAGGATAGCAGAGCTCTTTTTCTATAAGGAAGGTAACTAATAATAAGAATCTTTATTCTCTCCCCTACACCTTTTTTTGTATAACTGATGACTTGTGCTACTAATGGTGGCAATAATAAACCGGAGCAGCGCCTTGACATTTTATGAAACCTGTGATCATCGGATGCAGTGACGAAGGTACGTCCGTTCAAGGTCGTATCCTCGTCCTTGAATGGATGTGTTTTGTTTCAAGCACGAAGCCGTCCTCAAACCAATGGCATGTTTCCATGTCACATCAAACATAAAAATGACGTTTCTTTCTTCTCTGTTTATTTTTCGTAATCGGCAGAACCGTGAGCCTGCAGGCTTTTCAACTTACGTTCTCAGAATATAATGGAATGAAAGCCCAAGTATAAATAGATAAAAACAAAATTAAAAAGGAGCAACAAGGAATAGTTACATTCCTTTCTGGATGTACCTTTCATGCGTGAACAAATTGTGAACGAAGTATGTTGATGAGAACAGCCGCTTATCTTACCTGAAAAAAGCAAGTCGCATACCCGCTCAAGTTTTGTTATGTTCTATAATTCAGTAACCAAACGTTTGGTGAAAAAATGACCAAAGTAGTAAATCTGTTCCTGGTGATTTGACAGCAGCTTGAAAGTAACTCAGAAGCGAGTGTAAAACATCTAAAAGGTACTATAATGCTCCAAAATTCGGTGAAGTGAAATTGAATGAAACGGCGTTCGGTGAATCGGCGTTCGATGAAATGTCTATTTACTAAGGTTTCTTGAAGACTTAAAGGTGAACGCTTTCGTTAGTTTGTTGTCTGCTTTTTTCCTGGTGTCTAACCCCAACCAGATCCCCCCCCCCCCCCGCCCCCTCGTCACCACATCATTGCTTTGGTCCGTGTGGATCCAGTTAGGATTTAGGGGTAGGGGAGGGGGAGGTGGGGAGGGGGGGCTTTTTTGTGTGGGGAGGGAGTGTTCGGCTGTAGTAGCGCTGTTTTAGAAGGGGGGTGATCGCATTTCTCTTTCCGTCTGAAGTGTTTCTGTCTCTTCGGAGTATTTCTTATTCAGGCACTTTTGAGGGAAAAAAAAGTTCATATGTCCTCTTTTGCTTACCTGCTGCCTCAAGGTTGTGGTAATGTCAAAAACGTGTCTCTATTTTTTGACATAGAAAACACGCGTCCACAGAAAAAAAATCCCGGAGAAAAACTCACCGCTAAACATAGCTCCCAGTACATAAGGTCACAGGAGGTTGGCTCACCGAAGAAAAGCTCAGCTACTTTTTGTGCGGGCCCTGAGAAAAGCTCACCAATCTTAAGACAAACCCGGAGAAAAGCTCACCTAGTATTCAATGTTTATTCAACGGTGGTCTTTATCCATTTTATGTTTATTTTATCAAGTGAACAATTCGTTCCAAAGGCTTACACCAGGTTGAACGTTTTAGGAGCAGCAGTGGAACCACTGATCTCTATTGAAGTAGGCTGGACCGCGGATAGGAAGCGCGTCGGTGGCACCATCGGCGGCCATTGCTTCACACCAGGCAATACACGCACGCCTATGGTAGAAACACACAAAAGTGGAAATATAAAAGCATTGTACAGGGTGTTCCAAGGCGAGTATATTATGGTGTGCTGCGATCATAATATTGAGTGCTTGGAGAGATCGAATCGGCATTCGTCAAGCGTTCCAACGACGATTAAAAAAATCAAATATACCGGAGAACCACCGACTGTGCTGGCGTCGCTTGCTCCAATTCCTAAATAAATTCATCAATCAACAAATGAGCAACACGCACCGAGTTTTAGTTCATCACAGAGGCTTTCAGTATACTTCAAAGCAGAAGCTTTCACCAGAAGTACTCCGTACCAGGGTTTGAAACGATGCAAATGCCCCCAGTAAGTGCATTCTAAGTTGTCGTCTGCTAAGCTCGGATGACATGAAGATCCCGAACGACTCCGCATTGACTCTCGGCCATCCTTGTCTCATTGAACCGCATCACAGTTTATGCCCAACAAAGTCGCGACCCTCGACCCTCAACCACAGGACATTCATTTCAAAAAGATTAATATCCTACCGCTTTTGATATTCGCGCCTCTAAAACACGATAAAAGTTTCATTGTCGAGAACAACATACTGAGGTAAAAAATAGCAGTTTTCCCCGTTTGTCCAATAGAGTCCCATGAATTCGCTGGTGTCAAGTGATGACTGCCGGTGGTGCCGCTCGACACCAGCAGGATAAACCACAATCCGCAATCCAGACTACTACAAAAAGATCAGAGAGTGTAACTAAACTTACAGGCGTGTCCCATGAAAGCGGGATACATTTCAAAGCAAAGGCGCTTTGCTGCAGCCTTCGTTCCGATTTTATGCCGACCATTTTCTCGTGAGTGTTGCCATATTTAATTGTGACATAGCCGGGATAGAGGAACAATTTGATTTAGTTGCTCACTGAAAGAGCTAGAATCTTGAAAGCGTGCCTTCTTAAATGTCGAAAGGAGAAGTTTCGAGAAAATGTAGAATCCGCCACTGGTACATGAAAGGTAATTTAGTTACACAACATTTCAGGAAGCAACTCGTGAAGCTGCAGCCTACTACACTGGTATTATACTGTATTTCCCCCGGCTATCCTTCAATTAACGGTTAATATATCATCTTTTTACTTTTTTAGTTTGATCGTGTAACCGATTCTGCATAATTAAAGTATACTGCGAAGTATACTTTAATCTGTTAGTGAAGTGCAGAATGACCGCATACTCGTATGACATCCAAACGTACATCAGGTGAATCAATGCTCGATTGACAGACTCGCAGGTGAGCGTTTCTCCGGATCGGACGGATTTGCGGTGAGCTTTACTCCGGCGTGCTTAACTCCGGTGAGCGTTTCTCCGCCACCCTAAAAAGGCGGAGTGAGGTCCGCACGGGACCCCCGACTCCCCTGTGTCATCGCAATATCCGCCGTTCGAATGCCGCGTGCCCAAGTATTCTCCTTGAACTCATTGTCATGCGGCGTTCGAAGCACAGATCTCGCGGTGACTCGCATTCGAATCTGTATGCAGACTGTCTCTTTTATGGTGTATAAAGAGGTGTGACCCCGGCTGTAAGAAGGCATGCAAATTTGCACCCCTGGATTCTGCTTGGCCGCAAATCCGATTTGCGTGCCCGCCTATGGAGCGCGAAATTGCGTACTCTAAATCTCCGGTTTGCACATTTGTGTTCGAAGGCTGGCTGACACACTTTAATATGACTACGTCCATCTGAGCCACAACAGGTTTTAAGCCGCTTGTGACTGCTTGTTGCCGGCTTCGCAGCAGCACAGCTGGTCGTAACAGTCGCATGTGTCTTAAACTTGGTTGCAGCACAGTTCCATCGGTCATATTCAAACGGAAGTGGGTAAACCAGCCTTAAAAAACACTATAATAAAAAACGAACATATTTTTAAGGGCCTAAATGGCACACGTATTTTTGTCAACTTTCCCAAGAAATAATAAAATCTGACATTATTTACGCCGTTATACACGTAATTAAGCTGGCGGTAGCCCTGCTCTAGTCCCCACCCATATCGAAAGGTTCTTAGCTAGCTGTAAGCACCATTTCTTGCGTCTCATTGGTTGGAGAGATGATTGACGATGGAAAATACTCTTTGTAAATTTTTTTCTCCGTGCCGTAATAGTATTTTTATCGACAATAAATACATGTTTGAGAAACAAATAATCTAAATAGAGTCATTATTTTTACAAAAAATATCGTGAGATTGCCTTTTCCGCTTCGGTTTCAAACGATAACAAACATGGGTGCCGGTAATTGCAGGCGTGCTCAACGAGCGTACCTCATTGGGCTCGTTTATCTTTATGACGGCAAGTCGTTCGGCGTTAACCGAGGTGTTTAGAGGAAGATCTCCCCAAACGACGTAGTTCGCAACAAACTGCCGCAAGTACGCACCTTCGGAAGAGCTGTGCGGGTGCTTGTTTTTGTCGCGGGACATCAGACGTCAACTATGCGGTAACCGGACAGAAGCTCGAGGGACAAAATCTCACCGGACAGAAGCTTGCCGGACAAACGCTTACCGGAAAAAAGCTTACCTATTTTTGGGGGCCAGGAGAAAAGCTCTCTCATTCGTTGACAGACCCAGACAGAAGTTCACTTTTTTAATATAATCAGGACTAAAGTTTACTTGGGGTAAGAGGCTGGGCTATACTGTGGGCTAAAGGGGTCAAAGCAACAGCCCTCTGAAAAGTATTCATTGAGCCAAGTTGGTCCTGCTTTGAGCTCGGTTAAATAAAACCAAGCTCAAACTTTCAGGGTTTGTGCTCCGAATGTCATCCTGAGTAGACCACTCACGATGACCGTGCTCTGCCGATGACCGGAATACTCTCCGGCGTTGTAGAATGTGCACGAGGCCACGATAATTTACGAGAACAGAACCAATAACTCGTGTAAAAAGTAGAACAGAGGAATTCCACAAGCTTGTGGGACAGGACCATACACATGTCTGGAAGCTGATCTGAATGTCTTTAACAGTATCAAGCGTTCGCATGAGTTTCCCCAGGAGTTGAAATTAGGGGTTGGGGGGGGGGTCTAAACTTTTTAGGAGGAGTGGGTTAGAGGAGATTGCAATGCAAATGGAGGAGTCGTTGCAAACTAAGTGGGTGCCTTCAGAAAAGCGAGAGAGGGGGAAGGGGTGTGCACACCCCTTCCCCCTCTCTCGCTTCAGAAAAGCGGAGTGGTGTATAGGGATATACACCTGGGTGGTATATCCTATATATCACCCAGGGGGGTGTACACACCCCTGGGTGGTGTATAGGGATATCACTGAGCGTTTGTCATGACAGTTTTGCTGCAAGCACGCCAAGGTGGACCCTCGGTGGAGAGGGTTTGGAGGGCAACGAAGCATCTTCAGAACCGCATGGAAAAACTGTGCTTTGACTATCAGCTTCACAGAGACACGCCGAAACTGCTGGCGGCAGTGGGAGGCTGTATTCACCTTTAAAGATTTTTGGCAATAAACAAAATTTTCTTAAACAAGAAACATACCTTGCGCGAGCCCTACATGTTTTTTCATAGAATGCGCTGTTTGATTTGTCACGTTATTTGAGCTCATGTAGAAAAGCAAAGAATTTTGTTTGGGTGAGATGTTATCCGGGTTCACGAGTAAGAGTTGAGCCTTTGTCCGGGTCTGTGAAAAATCCGGTGAGCTTCTCTCCGGTCTTTCAATTATGTTGCTTGATCTGGCTTGATTTGTTCATTTTTGCGCGTGTTGATGCTGAATAAAGATGTTGGTTCCCGTAAAAGGGGCCCCGTTGCTCTGCGAAGTGTGCAACTTCCGTGATTGCAACTTATGCTTCCAATACCGAGAAGATACCTTAGGTAAGAATTTGCGATCCATTTGGTTGGAAGCAATCGGGCGTTTGGCGAGCATCAAGTTTGTCTAGGTGTGTCCCCGTCATTCACTTCCCAAAGGCAAATTGCTCTCAATTTTCGCAGTGCACCTGGCCTTCTAAAACGAATGCGTATTTAGGTCGCGTTTTAATGGCGCTCAGCCACCTTTTCTCGCGGATGCCATGCAAGAAAAAAGAACAGGAAAGCTTAAAGGGACACATATTTATGTTGTTTATTATTTTAGTCCTCACGTTCACTTCTTCCGCATATCGCCAGACGCTGACAGACGCTTGTATGGGACCGTGGCTCAGGAATGAAGGAAGTCTAGAAAGCCGCTTTTATGGCCGCGTCTCGAGAACGTTTTAGACGTTTTTTTAGCAGACTTGTACGTAGTTCAACTACTCTACTCAAGTTACTGTAGTTAAACTACTTTTCTGGGTAGTTTAGTAACTTCAATTACATTTTTATTTCGGTAATTAGCAGTTTACTTTATTTACTTTTTTTGAGTAACTTCTACTCAAGTTAGAAATTACTTTCGAATTTTAGTGGTTGTTTTGCCTATCAACAAACATTCCTGCACAAAGGAGATAAGATGTTCGAAGATCAGCTGATATTTGCAAAGAGGGGAAGCATCTGGCGTAGGAAAGGGGGGGATGGGGAGAGAAATGGTTTGGAGAGTCCGAAACACCCCCAAAATTTTCACAAACCGCCGCCGCCCCCCCCCCCCCCCCTGCAACAACACTGCTACGTAGGCGCGGGGAGCGAAACAGACACGACGCAAGAGAGGCCGAGTAACTGAGGGATTTTCGCCGAAGACTGGCGTTTCTCTGTCTCCCGAAGCTCAAGGAGACTCGACCCTTTTGAAGAAGGAGATGGTCCCCGCTTTTCCCCAACGTATAAACTCTCGCCCACCACAGAGAGGTGCACACACTGCATCATCACTTAAAGGAGGCAACAAAATGCAGCACCTGCTCTGAAACTTATCGTGTGCTCCCGTAGTTTGTGCTGTACTCAAAGAATCGCGTGCTAAAGGGCAACGTAAAGATTACCTTTTGGCGTTGCCTTTCCTCCCAAAACTCAGAATATGCATATCTTTATAAAGATTAATAAATCGTTCGAGAAACCTGTAGTAATTCCCCCAACGTTTTTATATAAAAAGAATAAAAAGGCTGTGTTGGGAAGTACTCTATGTACTGTTTAGAAAAATTTTACTTTACTTGAAGTAAATTCTCTGAACATGTACTTGCATTTTCCGTAGAAAGTAAAACTCCCGACTTCAATGTACATTCCCTGAATTTGAAAAAAAAAAAAAAGAATGGCGGTATCGTAGTGTGAAAACGCGCTCTTTCGAGACGTCATGTGGTCATTTCTCTGAGTGAAGTAATGGCGGCTGTAAGACCGATGGAAATAAGTGCCTTTAAGTTGATTGTGTCAAATAGCTCGTCAGCGAGAGTAAAACAACTACTCTGCGGCGACTTGACTCTATACAACATTTGCTGCCATTTCCGTAAAAACTGATGCACCTCCCATCGCCCCTGGAGCAATGTATACCAGTTAAAAAATACACAGAGTAGGAAATGAAAAGGCATCATGAAAGATTGTGTTAAAAGTGCTTGCACTTTACCTTGAAATATGTTGTATTTATATACATCACTTCAAATACATTGCACCCGGTGTACTTACTAAGTTTACTTGAAGTACATAGCCTCTCATTTACTTTTTGTTCTTTACTTCAAGTACTTTTAGATGTACTTTACGCAACACTGTAAACAAGTAAACACTGTCTAAAAGATCAAGCTCAGACAGTGCAAAACCTTAAAGTACAAATGACACATTCGCAGTACATCATTGATCAAACAAACAAGAAAGTACAAAATATTTAGGCACGCAGAAGCAGAACCAGCTATTAAAGCATTTCTGTGAAAAAGAAAACAAGTCGATTCATATTTGGCTAGTACAATTTCGCTAACGGATCCAAACCTCTGTACTTTCTTTTACCATAAAAAAACAGATAAAAGTAACTTCAAAAGTAATTCGCTACTTTTTTACGGTAATTAGTAATTTTCTCAATTACTTTATATTTGAGTAAGTTCTTCTCTAGTCAAATTACTTTTGAAGTCAATACTCAGTAACTTAACTTAATTACCTTTTTGAGTAACTTAATTGTACATGTCTGTTTTTTAGACGGGGGCGGAATAGCAGACGGACGAAGGCGAAAAGGACGCCGACGCGCAGCTTTCATGGCTAGCAGGTTGTTTCAGACGCCAGAACATACGCACCGGACGTTCTGGCGTCTGACACAACCTGCTAGGTCTGTCAAGGGAGACATTGGGTTTGCGGGCGTGTTCGGCCGAGCAGCCAAGCCAATCAAGTAGGGGGGGGGGGGGGCAGCTTATCTTTGGGCAGAGCTTAGAGCGGGCCGTTACCTCCATCTAAATTACGTCCAACGGCGTAAATATTCCATAAACAAAATGTTTTTATGCAAAAATTGCAAGAAAAAAAGAACGTGTCCCATAGATGCTTTTTAAGCATACTTATTTGCTTTTCCGACTGCGTTGCAACGGTCTATGTCCGCTCACTGACAAAAGAACATACTGGCGTCTCTGTATGAAAGACCCTGGAACCCTACAAACCTGCGCATATATATGTCGTTTTTTTTCGCATCACGGCTGGTTCACATACTCGCGACTGCTTACGACCGGAGAGGCTTAAAAAACCGGTTGTGGCGCAGTCAGTAGCCGTCAAGCGCCAAGAGTGGTTACGCAGCCTTTGTTCTTTCGCCGTTGGCTCAAAGTAATTCCGACACTGCAATAAGAGGCAATTTCTTATAGGCAATATGTATATCTAACCTTACAAATACTGCGACACCTTCATAGGCAGATTCGAAGTCTTCCGGTACCTCGTGATATACTTGGCCAGCCCGCCAGTGTGCTTTCAGGGAAACGGAAAGCGCCCGATCACATCCATACGCGTGATGTCTGAGCCAGCCTTCAGAGCGACTCGTCTTCCGCGTGTGTATACACAGCCCCGAACGGGTGTCTCTGCCTTTCTCGCTACAAGAGACTGTCATTGCCGTCCTTGAGAAAACAACCCCAAACGCGTTGCGAAGCGCGCCTGTCCACTTTGGCGGAACGCATATACACCACTGCTCCGAACACTCCCTGGTATAGGGAAATAAACATCTCCGTGATATCGCACGTCGTGGGCCCACTCCCGTGGCTCTCATCTGAACGAGGCCGAACACGTTCGCTCTCCGAAGCAAGAGCACGTCCCTGCCCAAACTGCCGGCGAAAGAACGTCTCGTACTGTCCTCTGGGAGCCGCTTTTCCTTCCACCGGAAACCGACAGCGTGAAGGCTGCGACGGAACGTTCGCGCGAGTTTCGCTTCTCCCGAAATCTAATCATGGAGCTTCGCCGTGTGTCTGCCGGGGTTCCCGTTTCCAGGTTCGAGTTGCCATAGGGAAAATGCATCGTCAGCTAAAACGACTTATTTTCTTTTTTTTCCCACTTTACTCGTTGTATACTGCAGAAGACGTCTAGGGAAATTCCGCGTGCGTCGCCGTTGAGCGCGTGCGAACAGCGAGGTTTCATCGAATTGATTTCGCACCGTCGGAATTATTGTTCTTGGTAGGCGATAAGTTATTTTACCGACAGTTCCTAAAGCGATATTCACACGAGGGAAAAATCCCGGGGATTTCTCTTCGGTGCGCGCACCGACGCGACAAAAATATCAAACTCCTGCGATGCGGCGATGTGCCGTCAGCTCCGCGGCAGAGGCAAGAAAAATGCTCGGGCGATACAAACGACCCAGGTTTGGCGGTGGATTGGTTTGTTTTAATGACATTTTATCGTTAAGTGCTTCGGTGTCGAGTGTATACAGACCGTTCACTTTGTGTGCGGTAGTGTAAATAGTGAAACCACTAAACTGGCTGCAAACGCTGACGTCGACGATGTGCAGTTTAGCGGTTCCACTTTTTACACCACCGGCGACGAATTTAGCGGTTCCTGTTGTTGACAATAAAGCCGTTAATGAGAAACAATCGTTAAAAACAAACTGATCCACCGCCATAGAGGTGTTGTTCGTATTGTATCAACCACTAAAGTGGACGCTTTCACAGCATTGTGCATTACCTATGTAAGAAATTCAGTACACATGGCTTGCATTGACACCCCATCAGCGGCCATTGTGGTTGCTTTGCTGCTAAGCGCCTTCTACAACATATATCTCGCTCTGCACCATCGAAGTTGTTTTTCGGTGCAAGAACAGGTAATTATTACCATAGCATGATGCGATGCCGTCCCATGCAAGCCATGGATCAAGGTTATTAGATCAACTTTGTTTGTAGCAAACACTCCCCTCTCTCCATAAACTGGAAGCTTCCCCTACGTTGGGCACCAATTAATGTGATGGTGCCTGCTACCAACAGAGGTACTGATTGAGTAACCAAAGGGTTATTTCGACAACGGAGGCGATCTCTAAGAAGACGCTAGACTTAGTGGCGTGATCCCAGATATCCGTGGCGATGTAGGCAACGTTAGGATACATTACCGCGGTTCGGTTGGATAAAATATCTCCGTCAGTGCCAATGATCGCTATTTTGGCTCTTCTCTCTCTCCCGAGTATAGCAGAAGAGACGACACACGTACCATAGTCATAACGAATTTCAATAGGGTTTATTGAACACAGTCTAAAATGATCTACCATGTCACTATCCAAAATGCACCCCGCACCGCAAAGGTAAGCAAGAGTTCTTACCTGCCAGGCACGGGGTCCCAAAGAGCGCAGATCAAGGAAGCGTCGTACAGGTCGCCGACAACGGATTCGAACCCTGTAAGGGCCGCCGGGAGAGTCCCTTTTCCGAAAGCAAGAGAAAAAGAGGCGAAACCTTTTCGCCTGCCGGTCGTTACCGCATCCGAGCGGGGGAACAGAAAAGGTTCCCCGAGAGGAGAGAGAGAGTAAAGAGGAAGGCCCACAAGGTATGGACCTCATCCGCTTCACGAAACAGGTCGGAGTTCACGGCAAGTGGGCCGAGCGTTCTGACCCGCGGCCGCTATGACGGTCATTGAGGAAGGGTGACCAAAGGAATCTCAAGAAACTGTAGTTACAGAAGTAGCCGTTCGCCCCAAAAAACGATGGCGAGTCTAACGACAAGAGCCGTGCCTTGAGAGCAGAGGAGCACATCGCGGACACTCTATACTATAACATGGCAGACGTGACCGTTCCGCATTCCCAGCGCCACATAGGAGGGAAACTCTAAAACAACGGGCCAACCCCACCTTCCCTGTGCGGCGGAATTGCTCTTTCAGGTTACGATAACACTTCATGTCGTCTGCTAGGCAAAACGCAGACACCGCCGCAGCACTTACCGATGTCGGCTCCACAGGCTTTTATGGGTGCCTTCTTCGGTACGGTAATTCCCTGAATAATGGAAACGAGTCAGTCAAACATCCAACGAAGGGGACATAGTGAGCTAAGCACAATAAGCACGTCATTTTTGACACAAGTGAAAGCCACGAACACGCGTCTGTTTGACTAATAAAAGTAATCTATCGAGATATGTATACTATTATCGGTTACGATTTTTATTATCTCGGTATGTCCCCTTCGTTGGTTGATTGGCTGACTCGTTCCCAGTGTTTTTCCTTTTACCGGAAATAAGTAACGAAATAGCGTGACTCGTTAGCTTGGAAAACAGCGAACGCGCTACAGAGCTCCGTTACTGTTTTGCAAATGGAACAAAATACCGGTGTCGCTACTTTCCATGACTAACGGACGTTTCACTTACGTTAGTTCGTCGTTACTTTGTGTTTCACTGTTAGTACATATAAGTTCCCTTCACCCATGGCCCCGCGGCTATACCCCAACCAACCTCGCTGCTCCTTCAAGCATTCACGGTACTCGACAACCTGGGACGACGTCTGGCTGAATTGGAAGCGGAGGTCGCTTTCCTGGGCATCAGTTTGAGAAAGCGGTATGTGGATCCGAACCTCTTCAAACATCTATCATCCTCAAGATTCCCATGGAGCGCCAAAAAGAAGATTATCAAGGCATACAGACAAGGTGCGACCAAGAGAATTGAAGAACTACGACGGGCCTGCGAGCGCATCTGGACCATTCTTCGGGGCCAGCAATACAAGCAACATCAGGACTACCAACGCTGGAACGCAGGAAAGAAGGTACTTTTTGACAGTCTTTGGAGCGTAAAGCGAACAACAGTGTTAAGGAGCATCCAAGGAACAATCAGGCGGCAGCATGTGGAAGACTACCAGACCTCAACAATCAGTCCAATCTGACTATACCGCACGTAGTAAATCCATGCGAGGTGTCCATTTCTAGAAAGACGGAGCAAACACTAGGGAATGGCCCAAAGTTCTGCATGAACGTGAGACCTTCAAGGTTAGATGTGTTTTCCGCAATTCAGACTATTTCGAAAGGGACGGGTCATGATGATAGAGCCACGTTCGTGGATTGTGCTGTTGATAGAATGGACAAACTGATGAATGATAGCTTTCGAACTGAAAAGAGAGATTTTCGTGTCATAAGCGCAGCCGTGAAGGAACTAGAAAGGGGATCGCTGCGTTTGCTGCAGACTGACAAAAGTGGTATGTTCGGTATACTTCCCGAGACAGTGTTCGGAAGAAAGGCAGACGAAGCCCTCGGCGCACTCTTCATTGAATGGAAAGGGAACATTAAGAAAATTAAGAAGAATATTGTTGAAATCCTCAAGGAGGATGAGATGGATGATCTGGCAAAACGAGTAGTTAACCAAACAAGGTCTTTGCTAAGTCTAAAATTTTTTTTGAAAGATCACAAACCGGATATGTTTTTTCGCACAGTAATCAACGAACTCGGAACGTGGCAGTGCAGCGTCTCGAAGTTTTTGGAAAGAGGTCTGAATGTAATTCAACTGGAGGGGAGTCTTTCACTGAGAAATTCAGAGGCACTGATTGATGTTCTAGAGGGCTTTCATGGAAGACAATGCACTGTAATGTCAATGGACATTAAGGATCTATACTATTCGCTTGAAAAAGTGCGCTTGATGCAAAGAGTTCGGCAGGTGCTAGAGTTAAACCTGGTAAACTTTCAGTCCAGGACGGGCATCGCCGTCGACAGTTTCCTTTCACTTCTTGATTTGTACCTTCAAGCAACAGTTGTTGAATTTAATGGGCAGAAATATGTACAAAGAGATGGAGTATGCATTGGATCTTCGGTGGCTCCGATGTCAGCAGAAATTCTATCTCAACACCTTAGATAGTTGCGTAGGTGAAACACTTAAAGAAAATAACTTGAATGGTTGCATAGTTAAAAGGTACGTGGATGATATTTTTATTTGCGCTTTTCGAGAGAGTGATGCTCAGGGTTTAGAATCGATTATAAAAGCAGCAGCTCCGGAGCTTAGGTTTACAACTGAAAAACCTGAAAACGGGATCCTGCAGTTTCTAGATTTACGCGTACATGTCGAACAAGGTCTTTGTTGGGAATACGGGAAAAAAGCCGGAAAACCTGTGTTAAGTAGAAAGAGTTGCCACGCCAAGTCGGTTAAAGCAGGGGTAGTTAAGTCCTTAGTAACAAACGCGTTGGGTAAATCATGCGCTCATTTTATGAGTAGTGCTGTGAAAGAACAGTGGAGGAGGCTAGAATCTGCAGGATATGAAGAAGAATTCATTAAAAGACAATTAGAACTAAAATTTAACAACGAACCACGGGAAAAGGAAGCAAGAAAGAAGATAGCAGTAATCCCGTATTACCACGGGATTTCCCACAACCTAAAGGCTCTCGCAAAAAAGTTCGGCGTGGACGTAGTGTTCTCTGCAGATTTCAAAATGAACAGATTGACGCCCTTCCTGTCAGGCCAAAAGGGCTGTCAGAAGGCCCATCGGGAACCTTCAGTTCCTTGTAAGGAGAGAGTAGTATATGAGATACCGTTGACATGTGGATTTAGGTACGTGGGACAAACCTCAAGATGCCTCAATGACAGGTTACTAGAACACAAGAGGAATGTACGTATGCATGCGCCAGACTCCGAACTAGCAAAACACATAGAGGAATGCAATAATTGTAAAGCGCATTGGTCAGAGACAGAGGTTCTGCATAATGAGCGAAATGACATTAAGAGGGTCGTTAAAGAAACAATAAGAATAAGTTCTATTGGAAACTGCATAAGCAAAGCGTCAATGCAACTTGGACGCAACTCCAAAAAGTTTCTCAGACTTTGAACGGACGCAGTCGGTTCACGAGGAAAGGCGGGAAAGACAATGTATATGTTTTTTTTTGTTTTTTTTTAGGCCACCTGTGTGTGTGTTTAGAGGCCACCTGTTTGTGTGTTTTTTTGGGTGTGTGCACTTTGACGCGACTGTTAGATTTATTCGGGACTTATCTATCTCAAGGTCACGGCGATGTTCCGCAGTGCCCCATTGTTAAGTCCTCGTCTCAAGTGGGTTGTTTATATCGTTTGTGCGTGTTCCATCCGGTTCGAAATGTCTGCAACAAAGGAGTTTATCTGTAGAGTGTGGTTGGGAAAAAAGTTCCGCGGGTACTTAAAGGCTGTTTGAGAAATAAACCAGTTAGCTGAGTTTGAGACGTTCTCTGTGTCTGTTCCTTCTACTGAAAGTTCTTCCGATTTCATCCACCGCAGTCTCAGGTGTAATACAACATGATTACATAGAAGTTGTTGATAATAAACGGCCTCTATAAATTTCGGCAAAAATATTTGTTCAGAGTGAATATTTCTTTATTTATTTGTACTTTGCAGCCCCGTAGCATTGCAGCAGTGGAGTGGGGTATAGATCACATTTATACGTAGGAAACTCACACAAACAGCACAAACAGCAACCAACGATATAAATAAACTGTTCAAAACAACACCCAAGAATAAAATTTTAAAATTTCAATAATGCCAAAAATTACTAACAAAAAAATGCACATTTCATTGATCAGGTTAAAAAAAGACTCACTGTCGGCAGGATATGTCATGTATATCCTCGAACACGTGACACTTCGGGAGCGCGATTCGGAGAATCGAACCTTCCCATAGCACCTGCATTGGAAGAAGAAGCCGCTCTGAAAAGAACGACCAGATGCGCGCCCCGTAACGGACGCAAAATTACCTCTTCATGTAATCAAAGTTAATACGATATAATAAACGTGATCTTATCCCTTCACAAACCAACGTTGCACTTCCAATTAACCACACGTCAGCACCAGGCCACCGCTGACACACTTGCTTATGATATATTTGTTTTGAAGAGAAGGATGTGACCAACTGGAGTAGCTATAGGGACACTGAGGCATCCTTCGAGCGGCGGCAGACTGTTGCCTTCTGAACGGATGTCTCTTTCCAGCGAGACGACTGCTCCTTCAGGGTACGGCGACGGTGCACCAAGGACGCTTAGGGATTCCGCGCAGCGATAATCTCGCGCCTTTTGGGGTTCGGTCGTGGGAACGTTAAGTGTCTTCTGAAGGAGTTTGAAATTAAGCCGTTTATCTAGCTTTGTTAGGATTTCTTTGCCACTTTTGCGTAGTGTACAGAATAAACATTCTTTTGTTTTCAAACAATCATGCGGTCATTTTTAATCAAAAGTAACGAAAACGGGGAACGTAATTTGATAGGAGATACCGCAAAATAATAACGACATTACTTTATTCGTTAGTCATTTAGGGTTCTAATGAGTACATTAGTACTTTAGAAAAAAACTAACGCATTACCAGTAACTTCGTTACTAGTAGGGCGTTAGCTCTAACACTGCTCGTTTCCGTGAGACAGGGAATCTCTTTATCCAAAGAGACACCCACAAAATCCTGCAAAGAAAACTTCGACAAATGCTGTGGCGCCGTGTAATTTGTGCCCAGGGCAGATGATAGGGCGACAGTATGATCGCAAACTGGAAGTGCAATTCCGCCTCTCAGGGTAGGTTCCGTGGTCAAAAGTGCGCCTGCTGTGTGGCGTGGGGAGTACGGAATGGCCACGGCTGCCGGGTTATAGCTAATAATGTCCGCGATAGTACTGGCAGTCCCGAAACTTAGTTCATCTCATAACGTTGCCATGTATGCAACAAAGCGTGGCTCTAACGTCGCGCCGCGGTGGTGGCGCTGCTGTGGTCCCTCCGCAGGCGCAGATGCTTTACATCACGCGGTTTCTGCGCACTCGAAATACCCACGCCTGGTACGGGCAAAAGCTGACTCGTTCCTTAACACCGTGTTGGCTCGTTGATGGATGACATTCCCGGAGAAAACTAAGTAAAAGGCAAATCTACAAAGTATCCTGACACGGCATCAGCCCCAACACGATGTCGTGACATCAGGATTGGAGTCCGGAAGGCGCCTTGTTCACAATTCGTCGAAAGCAATACCCTCGGCGATAAATAGACATTCCTAAGGGCCGGTAAAAGACAGGCAGACTGAGAACTCGCGGTTCTTTTTAGTCGCGTACACTTTCGCTGTCTTTCAGGCAATCCGTTTGTATCTCCTTCGCTCTCCCTCAATCCTGTATTATTTCATTGTTGTTGTTCTTTAAGTGCTTTTTCTTTTTGAATTTTCGTGCACTTTCTCATTGTCTTGCTCACAAACGTATCTCGTGACGCTCTCCTTTTGTAGTCTACAGACTGCTACAAGACTACTACATTATACAAAACACGGTGTGTGGTCTGAGGCGGGTTTGCTGTCTTGTATGACGGTCCTCTCTCACATTGGTAATTAAAAAGAAAAAGGTATGCAGACATCTTAGAAGTATACATAGGACGAAGGTAGCATGCTTCAAACAGAAGTGACGCGATTCCGCATATAACTCTCTCGTCATGTCTCTAGTCAACACCCTGTATATTTTGTGTAGTGTACGAGTGGTGAGACTGCGGTATGAAGGAACCGTTAAAGGGGCGATGCAACAATTTTCGTACTTTCCGCAAATACCGCTTAAAACAGATCCCTGACGTTAATGACCTATGAAACACGCGTTCGTTTTTCACCCCACGCAATAGAAGTCCCAGAAAAAAACTTAAGAAAAACGAGCAGCGTTCACCCCCTCAACTCGCAGCCAGAACAAGCGGCCACGTGATCTGGAGCGGATTATATGCCGCCAATGTTGCTCATAGCCACGCGCTGGGGTTGGCAAAGCACAGGACACGCGCTGAGTTCCAGGCATTGTTATGGCTCGGCTATTGTCGTCGTTGCAGCGATTGGACACGGGCCACTACCCGAATGCTTCTCGAGCTAGTAATTATCACGAGCCCAAATCGAGTGCCCACGCAATGCTCGGGTCCAATCTATGAACCGCATTCAAATATCGTCATATGGGTGTACTGCGATCCCCACGTTACGTCATCAAATTTTGCAAAGGAGAGATTGAATGAAAATGATCGATTTTGTCCTTGAAATTACACCGCAACAAAGGAGTTTCTTGGCCAGTGGCGTTGCGTGTGAGTATCCTTGAGTCCCAGGTGTGCCAGTAAGCTCGTGTAAAGAGAAAAACATTCCAATTGAGTATCGTTGCACCGCTCCTTTAAACGATACCGAGTTTGACGGTTACGGAGTTCGCAAAAGCATTCTCACCAGGGTGGAAATAAAAAGCATGATTTTAGTTCAGTCTGGTCAATCTGGTTTCTTCGATGTAAATCAGATTAATTTGATATTATATTCGATTAATTTGATTTCGAATCCCTGTAGCTAGAGAATAAAGAGTCTTTATTACTAGATGAATTTTTACATATGGCGAATTGATTGGTTAATCGGTCCGATCACTGAAAACAACACGGAAAGAAAAAAGAATTACCGTAAATTTAAAGAACCGTTTCATTAACCACCTTTTATTTGTGTAAGACCCGCCATGCTAGAACAGAAGCTTTATTTACTTTATCTGTTGCGTTGTGATTTGCTTGCTATCGTACGTTATGTGGCTGACCAATAAAAAGAAGGAAGAAAAGAAAGAAAAAAAAGCTTAACGTTTTGATTTTCTCAGGAAAGCACCACCTTTCCCTCCTGTTCATGAGATGTAAATATTTCTTGCTTTAATAGTCTTCATTTATATACAAAACAAATTCCCGCAGAAAGCGTCAAGTAACAAACAAACTGTAAATATAAAATAATATTTCAGGATTCCTTTTGCTAGAAAAGTTTGATTGAAGTCATCAAGGTTAAACACGTGTGATTTAAATCACAATTTAGAGCATCTTGATGTTTATTCTCCACTCCGATTCTGACACAAGTGTGGCTACAATCATGCGCCATGCTACTGAGCCAGAGGCAACTTTGTCCTGGTGTAATGTCCAGAGCGGCAGAGAAGTTTACCACGGTACATTTAACGGAAAACAGAGCCAGAAGGAAGGAAAGATTTTTAAAGTGGTGCCCCATTCTCGCTCCAGTCTCGGGTTCAAGTCATTATGCTAAACTTCCACCCGCTCGCCTTCGCACTGACTCTATCATCGTGAAATATTTCTTCTGGTTTCCCCCTTTCAAAGCTCGCTGTCGCAGGTATCACGAAGTTGACGTACAAGCTCTGTTCGTTCACCCCTAAGCTGGCAGTGCGGTGTGTGCTACGGGCTCGCCGGACCAATGAGCAGGCTCCTTTTAGAGCGCAGCAGGAAGGCTTGAGCGGCATCGGCGTCGGCGTCGCCATCGCCGTCACCGTAGCCGTCGGCGTCGGCGTAACAGCGCGGTGCATTATAGGTAAATTTCCCCGCTAAATTTAGCACGAAAATGTTCCCGCTAAATGTAGGCGAAAATTTTCCCCGCTAAACTTAGCGGAAAAATTTGCCCGCTAAATCTCGCGGAAAAATTTCCCCGCTAAATCTAGTGAAAAAAATTTCCCCGCTAGATTTAGCGGAAAAATTTCCCCGCTAATTTTAGCTGAAGAATTTCCCCGCAAATTTTAGTGGAAAAGTTTCCCCGCTAAATTTAGCGGAAAAAATTCTCCGTTAAATCTAGTGGAAAAATTTACCGGCTAAATCTAGCGGGAAACATTTCCCTGCTCAATTTAGCGGAAAAGTTTCCCCGTTAAATTTAGCAGAAAAAGTTATCCGCTACATCTAGCGAAAAAATTTACCCACTAAATCTAGCGGAAAAATTTTCTCGCTAAATCGAGCGGAAGAATTTCCCCACTAAATTAACGGAAAAAATTTCCCAGCTAAATTTAGCGGAAAAATTTACCCGCTGAATCTAGCCGAAAAATTTTCCCGCTAAACCTAGCTGAAAAATTTCCCCACTAAATGTAGCGGAAAAAATTTCCCCGCTAAATCTAGCCGGAAATTTTCCCCTAATTGGCAGGTGAGCAGGAGAGGAGGAGGGGCATAGCCTCCTCTCCGTACCTTTGCCTCCTCCTCCTCAAGAGCTGCGCTGTAATTCGGCGTTACAGGGAGTTGTAAACGGCTTTAATTTTTTTAGAGCGCAGCTCTTAGGCGCCCGTTTCCGGCTCGAGCGGCGTCGGCGTCGCCGTTGTCGTCACCGTCGGCGTAATTGCGCGGTGCATGATAGGTAAATTTCCCCGCTAAATTTAGCGGAAAAGTTTCCCCGCTAAATTTAGCTCAAAAGTTTTCCCGCTAAATCTAGCGGAAGATTTTCCCCGCTAAATCTAGCGGAAAAATTTTCCCACTAAATCGAGCGGAAAAATTTCCCCACTAAATTTAGCGGAAAATTTTCCCCGCTAAATCTAGCGGAAAATTTTCCCCGCTAAGTCTAGCAAAAAATTTTCCCGCTAAATTTAGCGGAAAATTTTCCCTGCTAAATCTAGCGAAAAACTTTTCCCCGCTAAATTTAGCGAAAAATTTTCCCCGCTAAATCTAGCGAAAAATTTTCGCCGCTGAACCTAGCGGAAAATTTGCCCCGCGAAATCTAGCGGAAAATTTGCCCCACTAAATTTAGCGGATAATTTTCCCCACTAAATCTAGCGGAAAATTTTTCCCGATAAATTTAGCAAAATATTTTCCCCGCTAAATCTAGCGGAAAATTTTCCCTAATAGATCTAGCGGAAAATTTTCCCCGCTAAATCTAGCGGAAAATTTTCCCCGCTAAATATGGCGGAAAATTTTCCCCGCTAAATCTAGCGGAAAATTTGCCCCGCGAAATCTAGCAGAAAATTTGCCCTGCTAAATTTGGCGGAAAATTTTCCCCGCTAAATCTAGCGGAAAAGTTTCCCCGATAAATTTAGCAAAAAATTTTCCCCGCTAAATCTAGCGGAAAATTTTCCCAATAGATCTAGCGGAAAATTTTCCCCACTAAATCTAGCGGAAAATTTTCCCCGCTAAATCTAGCGGAAAATTTTCCCCGCTAAATTTGGCGGAAAATTTTCGCCGCTTAATCCAGCGGAAAAGTTTCCCCGCTATATTTAGCGGAAGATTTTCCCCGCTAAACTTAGCGGAAAATTTTCCCCTGCTAAATCTAGAGGGAAAATTTTCCCCGCTAAATTTAGCGGAAAAGTTTCCCCGCTGTCTAGCGGAAAATTTTCCCCACTAAATTTAGCGGAAAATTTTCTCCGCCCCCGCCCCTCGAGGTCACATGACCCCCAGGCCACGTGACCCCCCCCTGGATGTCACGTGACCCTCCCCCCTTTCCTTCCCCTCCTCCTCAAGAGCTGCGCTCTAATTCGGCGTTACAGGGAGTTGTAAACGGCTTTCATTTTTTTTCACCTGACCCTGCTCCTTGCGTGTACACTCTCAGAAAGAAAGGGTGTAGTCTTACACCTCTCCACACCCCAACACTTCAGTTCGACGTACTGCGCACTGACGTCGAAACGACGGTACCAACTTTCACGAGCAGCTTCATAGACGAGTGGTACAACTTATTCAAATGGCTAATGTACGCAGTACTGACTACAAAAAAAAGTTGATTTTACAGCAACATTCCAGTGTTAATTTTTTTTTCTGTGGATTTCGATACGTATTTGAGCTGCTTAATAAGTTATGTCGCACCGTTATAAATCCCCTCAAGAATGTTGGGGACGTCAGTTCGACGTCATTGCGCTATACGTCGAACTGAAGTTTTGTGGTGTCGTATATGGGACAAAAGGGTGGAAAATTACAGTTTTTTTAGAGAGAGAGAGAGTTTAGTATGGGTGGGAGCGTGACCACGAGGAAAAACATGAACGTAGGACTGGTCCCGAGAGGGCGTAGCTTCCACCGCACTCTCAGCTTACGCGTGAACTGAGTACAGTAGCAGAAGTCATTCCAGGCTGATGAAAGTCGACTGCGGCTCACGGATTGGAAACCAGGTAGATCGCGGCCTTCGTCTTCGGCTCGGTTATATTTAATGTATTGGCAGATATTGGACCTCGTGATATGTCCAGTCCCTGCAATAACAAAGGTAACTGAACTCTAAAATATTGTGTAGCACGGAGCGACGCCTTGCGCTTTACCAAGCCAAGAACGCGGTTATGATGAATCTGGGAGGCATATAGTCGGCACCTGATCACGTGGCTGCTTGTCTTGATTGCGAATTGACGAGATAAACTCTGCTCGTTTGTTTTCGTTTCTTTTTTTTAATCTAGGGCATTAGTACTTCATTTGTAGGTTATATGAAAGTCAATGATTCATTCTGAGCAGTATTTAGTGGTATTTAAAAATATTTACACCCTTTGTGATTATACGAGTAGCTCGAATGCCTCCTCATGTTCCAGTGCAGGAGTATGCAAATACAGTGGCTACAATACTAATATTTATGCTTTTTTTTTGCGTGGAAATGTACAAATTTATGTTTCGAGAAACTGAGGAAGAGGACGATAGGAGAGTGCGCGAGGATGTCGGAATGTTGAGCTTTGGTTGGGATGGATGGTGGGGAGACCTAGTGTCACTAAATAAACTACGTTTCGGAGTAACATCTTGCGCATTAAAATCATGGTTGCCCGTTATCTGAAGCCTTATCTGAGATCCCAGGACACGCTTTTTCCTCCTCCGCAAATGTTTAAATATTTCGCCAGAGAAAAAAGCAATTAATGCCGAGTAAGTCGCAGCTTTCAATCATGACGATCGGCAGTTGCGTCTGCTCTGCACAAGCCCCAAGGTGGCATCACCTACAACAATATCAGGGAACGGAGTGCCGATTCTCTAAGGGTAGCTCATTTAGAGACTCTAGGTAGACCAAAGGCAAGCTGCCTTTGTCTCCACTGCACTCGTCGAAGGCGTTCGAATGCGAAAGTCAAACGCCGCAAACCCGCGTTCCGCGTTCGAGCGCGTTCGACGAGTGCGGTGGAGACAAAAGCATGCTATAGCTTTCCGTCTCCCCACTAATCCTTCCAATCAAAGCTCGGCGTTCTGACGTCCCCGCGCGCATTCGTTTCCTCTTCTTCCTCACTTTCTCAGCGCATAAATAAACTGCGTAACCTAAAAAACAGAAAAAGAAAAAAAAACCTTACTCGAGTGAGTATTTGGTAAAGCTTACGATCACGTCTGGGGCGTCCCAGGGCATTTCCGGACTCATCGTCTACGAATGTCTAAGCGGAGTTGACTATCGTCGCCAGCGTGGAACGGAATCCAATTTGGGCGTGAAAATAACCTTGCCGTCTCTCGAGGACACGGCGTCGACGTCGAGCTAAGAGACGTGAAATTGCGCGCTGCTCCATCTACTGTGTACGCGTTTATGCATCAACAGGCGGCTTTGGCGTCACGTCGGTGCGGTGGCGACACTGTCTGCACTGCGCGTGCGCAGAACGCTTCACGCGAATTCTTGTTTCTGCGCAAGCGCAGTGCCCACATGTGGGCAAACCCTTGACTATGGTTCGTAAACAGCGTGCTGTCTCTTATAGCCGGGGTCACACTGCTTATTTATTGTACAAATGACAGTCACGCAAACAGATACGAACGCGACTCACCGCGAGATCCCTTCAGCCTGAATGCCGCATGGCAATGAGTTCAGGAAGGTAACTCGGCAGGCGGCATTCGAACCAGGGATATTGGGGTGACTCGTGTTTGCAGATTGTGTTTTGTAGGATGTATGAGCAGTGCGACCCCGGCTTATAAGAAACCGGAAGTAAACGTGGGGAGGGCGGACGAAAAGAAATTTTGAAATGTGACAGGGTATTTATGCCCGCCGAGGTTTTTATTTGAGCTTGACTCAGAAGAGCCCAACCACCCAAGACACAAAACAGTCGGTCGAGAATTGGCCGGTTTCAGTCGCGCTTGCTCTATTTTTCATTGTCACGTGGCGTTCATTGTGCACCAAATATATTCAAAGTCGTGGGTCATCTAAGGCACACATTTTATATTAAAAATAGAAAACAATGCAAACCCCATTCTTGTGGCCTCAAAGAAAAAAAAACTGCAAATACGTTGATGTGAAAAAACAAATGTTGCACAGATCACAGGAAATACATGTACCCGTCATTCTCGATATGACGACGTATCGCGTGCTGGCCGACACAATGGTGGCGCAAGACTGACCAACGTTGCGACGGATGTGGGGCCGCTACTTGGGAAGTGTCGTTCGTGGCACCGGCCAATCGATCTTCGAGCGCAGGGCATCGAGCGGAAGGGATAGAAGTGCGGAACATTAGCACGACCAACAGTGAACGCAAGTTCGTCGTCTGTTTTACCATTCTATCCTCTATACTCACAAAGCCTGGCACTCCGTCGACAAAGCCATAGAGTGCCCGGTCGCAGATTTGGAGCGCGAGGATCTGGTAGCACAGAGCATCAAAGAACCATTTCTCGGGGAACCTGGACGTCAGTGCGCAGCCTTTGTAGCGGCTGCAGGACCCGAAACACACTTGTTCGCTCGGGAGAAGTGGGTTTCGGCGTCTCGCCGCAGCGCGGGGCCAGTCGCGTGGCCCTCCTCTCATCCGTTGTCTGCCCTTCCGCCTTTTTCATTTCGGCGGCCGCTTCTCGTGGCGATCTGCCAGGCTTTGTCAGTATATAGACCTTTCCAAATACCGCCTTTTGGGCGCTGCCATCTTTGTCTTCTGGGCTGTGGAAGGAGTTCTGAGCGTGCGCAGTAGCTGTCTTCCACGAAATACGAGACGCCACGCATGCGTAACAGTCCAGTGACTCAGCATTTTTCGACTGGAAGATAAGAGCTGGAACGGTCTATAGGAGGCTATGGTTTTACACGCCGGAGAAGCTTAGAAAAAGAAAACGCGACTAGGTGCTGTCACGTTACTTCCAGCCATGAGCTTCCGTGCTCGCGTTTAAGTTTCGAGCAGTTTTTTTTTTTTTTTAATAATCTAAATATTTACGCGACTCTGCAGCGAAATATCGATTGGACAGTCTTCTGACACTACATTAGCCTAGCAAAAATAAAAACAATTGTTTTGTGGTGTTTCGTGGACGTGGCGTAATGCGTTCACGCTACTTGCTTCGTGAGTCGTCCTTCGGCGTTCTTATTGGTGAACGCCGCTATATCATTGGCTGTAGAGCCATACTAAGAAGCTCGGCATTCACCACTTCCTGCGTTTCTTAAGTTGTCACTGAATGCAGTAAGAGGAGCCGCGCGATGACTATGGACGCCGTCGCGAGCATGGTTAATCTGCGATGCTGGTTGGAGCCACCAAATAGGCTACTACACTAGAGCCGCGGGCACACTGCTTCTGCATCATACAAAGGACAGTCTGTAGACACTGTCCCATGCGTGTTCCTCCCCCGTATGACAGTCCCTTTCACGTTAGGCATGCAAAAACTTTCTGCGCCCGTGTTCGAGGCACACATCGTTTGTACCGACTTGTATTTGTACCCATTTCGATAACCGATTTACTTGTTGTGATCTAGAACCATTTTTAAAAATATATTTTTTTAATTTGATATAAATTTCTTAGGAAGTAATCGCTGAGATTAATTCGGTTAATTCTGGAAGTACTAAATTTACTTGTAACCGTGACTATTTTTTCCTCTGCTTCATAACTGCGTCCCTTGTTTGCACACGCTTCTATACCAAGAAGTCATCGAACCCATTCTTCGACAGGAAGATGGTTTCCTAACATTGGTGGATTAAAAAAAGAACCAGCGATTAGTCTATTATTTGGTGATTTTCATCCAATTATAGGCAGTATGAGACCCGTCTTCAAAGCGGCAGAACAACCTGTCGTATCGAAAATCTTAAGTGATCGCTACTTAACAATTACGTATTTTTTTTAGGGAATGACAAACTACTTATCTTTTTAAGTAATCGAGCTAATTTAAATGAATACGTTTCAACCGATAGCAGTTGTAATCATAATCGATTCTATTTCTTTTTAGGAATGTGTACAAAACTGCAAGTTTTGTGTGATGTATGATCAGCTAGACTGAGGTTTTGGAGCATCGGCACTCTATAGATGCTCATATTTTCGTGCGGACGTCACCATCTTGGTACTCTGTGTAGAGCAGGCGCGATTAGCGATCCTTATGATTCTGAAATGCGGCTTCCAGAGCATTGTATAAGATGTCAGGAAGCTCAGGTTATATAGCTCTGCTCTATCGCGGACTGTTTTTATGTTTCCGAATGACGAAAATAGCGTTTCCTGGGAATTCGCATGAAATGAAAGCTTTTTCCGTGACTTCTTGTGCGTTCGCGAGGCAGAGTTTGCTAAGCGCCTGTCATATATCTTCGACTGTGCGGGTTACCTTCCTAGCTCCTCTACCCATTTATATCCCCTGCTAAAATTTCCTAAATCATCCGAAAGACTAAACTTTTAATACCTTCCCACTTTTAATCCCCGAAGCCTTTCTCCGTGTTCGTATTTTCATATATTAAGTTGTATAATTGCAAGCATCGGCCTTTTCACAGTTATTCCGTATGTCAACGCCTCCCCCCCTCCCCTCTCTTTTGGTTCTAAAATAAAGAAAACAATACGTGGAGCACTCTCACTCTTCTCAAACTCTGCTCGCTATCAAAGCTCCCGGGAATGTATTTTCAAAACCTCTCACACCATAATCTTCACTGGCAAATCCCCCGTCGTCGAGGAACGTTTAAAGTACGAGGCTGCTTTGTTCTTTGATCCCCACTCTGCTGGGAACGGCCTGCCCCACTGCTAATTCCTCATAGAAATAGGAAGCTCTTAGAACGACCACGAAGGGCGGCGTTGAGCATGGTGGCGCTACTCATTGAACACGCTGGCTTTGAGCAGATCAAGCAACGCAAATGCGCCTCGAAGATAGTGTGCTCAATGGCGGTTATGTGGTTTATGAACCGCGTTTGGAATTCGCGATGAGAAGCCTGGGAGGGGCGCTGCTGTTTTCCTCACTATGGGTAGTACCATAGCCTACTCTATAGACGCTTTCAGGCAACATTTCATGGGCGCCGCCATCTTGACGGCACGTGACCCTGCCGCCATAGCCGACCTTCAGTTTCTCGCCGCTCCTCCGCGTTGTGTGCGGCACCGGCCACCACCGGAGCTTTATTTTCGTGTTCTTTTACGTTGCGCGTTGAAATCGTGTGTTTTCTTTGGGTCGTTTCGATATTTCGGGCTTTCAATTAATCATTTGATATCTATATTTTCAGATAGCTCTTTATGAAATGGAATCGGACAGCGAATGGATCGACGATACAAGATTCGGGCTTCAGAGACAATGTAAGTTCATGCCATTCTAACGGTTTTCTCGCTGATAAAGGGCAGTCAATACCATTGCGACATATGCAAATGTCAACTGACGCAATAAGGCTATCCAGTCGTGCTTCTCGCTGCATGTTCGCGCTCGTTTCCGTAAAGCCGACCCGCATGCAAGCGATTTAGCATGCAACGAGACGAGCGACGGCGACAACGACGAGAGTCAGTGACGAGCGACGGAGATTTCTCACTGTCGCCCGTCGCGTCGCTCGGTTTTTCGGTTTCTAGAAAACGTCGCTCACCGTCTTGGTCGCTTGCTCCCGTCGCTTCCATGCGGTTTGCCTCGTCGCGCGACTCGCCGAGCGACAGCGAAGCGGGTCACCGTCGCTTGTCTCGTTGCTCGTCAAATCACTTGCATGCGGTTTATACTTAATGTCGAGGCGCCTATGGTTCAATGCTGTGTGAATGGAAATTAATTGAGTATAAACCGCATGTAAGCAATTTGGCGACGGCGTCCTGCTTCGCTGTCGCTCGGTCAGTCGCGCGACGAGGCAAACCGCATGGAAGCGACGGAGCAAGCGACCAAGACTGTAAGCGACGTTTTCTAGAAATCCCAAAACCGAGCGACGCGACGGGCGACAGTGAGAAATCTCCGTCGCTCATCGCTGACTCTCGTCGTTGTCGCCGTCGCTCGTCTCGTTGCACGCTAAATCGCGTATGACACGCGCCGCGTTTCATACGCCGTCACGTGCCTATGCGGAGAACATGTCGTCTTCATCTTGCGCAGGAGTTCCGGTGACGTCGGTACGACGCCGAGTTCTGATTGGCTTGGAGTGAAAGAACAGCGGGTAGACATCAACGCCAGATGCCCTGAGGTCTACTCACTAATATTTTTTAATCAGCCATTAGGAGCTCGATGATCTGACATCATCGCAATTTCTGTGCAAGAAGCAGACGAACTTGTGATTTTATTTAGGATCCTTTAACTGGGCATAGGCGTAGACTACGGGGGGGGGGTGCATCAGGGCTCGTGCCCCCTTTGGGGAAATCTGGCAGGGAAGGAGGGGAGCAGAGCTCCCCCCCCTTGGGCTTGGGCCATGACCCTTACCGAGATGCTGTTTACGTGTCATGTTACGAGCTTCTAGTAGCGGCATGTAAACGAAATAACGCCCAGGTTGCTTTTATTTACACAATACATGGGAAATGAAATCCCAGCGTGCTTTCGTTAGCTTCAATCTCCAGTTCTGGCGAAAAGTAACGCGCAGCACCCCCCCCCCCCCACTTCCCACCGGGAGAACTCAGCCTGCCCGCCCCCCCCCCCCCGGGAAAATGGAAAGTCTTCGCCGCTGTAACCGAGTATAAAAAAGTAGAGCCACGACCTCGCATGCGGCATGATTGGTTTAGTTAATATATTTTGTAGCAGCTCAAACGGCGTAAGCTTGTTTTATGGGTAAATTTAGGCCCAAAAATGGCCCTCTAGCTATAGACCAACGCGAGATTCGCATAGGCGAAAATACATTATTATTTTCAGCTCATAAATATCTGGCCCTTAAAAATACTCTGTAACGTTTACTAATCTCTTCAGGCCCATTCACACAGGGGCGTTTGCTTACGTTTCTTTGTATTACGTTATGAGTCACCGAGATATCCGCATCCAAGCATGGATGTCCCGGTGACCGTCGACGTAAGCAGACGTAAGCTTCCGTCACGTAACGTAACGTAAGGAAACGGAGCATTGTGGACGGGGCTTTGAAGTGAAGACCCGGTTGTCACAACTCAAATTTACCTTCATGAAAGAAAAAAAGAAAAGATGAGCACTCCGATCGGGCAATGCCGCGAAATATCGTTAATAGTCTAACAGAAGACTCTTCTTTTTTACTTTCTTTTTTTCTCGTTTTTAGCGCCCATTTTATTTTATATATATTTTTTTTATTTTCTGACAGCGCTTCGCCGTAAAGACATCCAGGTAACTCGGAGTCGGACACAAGACCTGTCATAATAAATACTAATATATATATATATATATATATATATATATATATATATATATCGACGTCATAGACCGTCTCTTCGGGGGGGGGGCGCCATTTTGACCGCGGTGGCTCTGGGTTGGTGCGACATCTGACCTTTCTATCTACCATTGGCTCGCGAAAAGTGTCAGTGTCCGATAAAATACAGTTTCGTGCCCACCATAGAATAGAATAGAACAGAGTAGGCTATAATAGTTTATTTCAGTTTTCGTCCAAAATACACTTTCCAAATCCGTCTCACTTAAGCACATACATATGTGCTTGTGTATGAGAACGCGCGGTCTTTCTCCCGTAGGCCCCAACCACCATAGCCACAACCCAGCAAGGAGTGAAGCGCGCGGCAGCGCTTTTTTTACTTCTCGCTCGTCGTCTTTCAGTAAAACGGTCTATGCCTGGCTCATTAACATCATTCCATTCATCCCACCACGCCCCCGAATACAGCAAAAACTTCTTAAAGGCAACGTTAAAAATAAAAAAAATCAGTATAAAAAAGTTCTAATTTAACAATCTGTAAAGTATCATACCGTTCGTATACCACAAACCACCGCAAAAAAAATAATCCTTCTTTTTTTTTTTTTTTTTGTTTTTGCAAATGAAATGCGTCAAGGGCCGAGACGCTGCAATTCGGGCTCCCACTGCTAAGGCAGCATGCAAAAGACAGTCTGCTGCATACACCGTCTGAGACGTGCTTCTTCCTTGTATGACGTCACATCGGTCATGCTGTCTGCAGACGTGGTCGAAGCATGCACGAAGCAGACATACTTGGAACATGCGCGAGGCCTGAGAGCAGACGTACTTGGAACATGCGCGAGGCCTGAGAGCAAGACGTACTTGGAACATGCGCGAGGCCTGAGAGCAGACGTACTTGGAACATGCGCGAGGCCTGAGAGCAGACGTACTTGGAACATGCGCGAGGCCTGAGAGCAGACGTACTTGGAACATGCGCGAGGCCTGAGAGCAGACGTACTTGGAACATGCGCGAGGCCTGAGAGCAGACGTACTTGGAACATGCGCGAGGCCTGAGAGCAGACGTACTTGGAACATGCGCGAGGCCTGAGAGCAGACGTACTTGGAACATGCGCGAGGCCTGAGAGCAGACGTACTTGGAACATGCGCGAGGCCTGAGAGCAGACGTACTTGGAACATGCGCGAGGCCTGAGAGCAGACGTACTTGGAACATGCGCGAGGCCTGAGAGCAGACGTACTTGGAACATGCGCGAGGCCTGAGAGCAGACGTACTTGGAACATGCGCGAGGCCTGAGAGCAGACGTACTTGGAACATGCGCGAGGCCTGAGAGCAGACGTACTTGGAACATGCGCGAGGCCTGAGAGCAGACGTACTTGGAACATGCGCGAGGCCTGAGAGCAGACGTACTTGGAACATGCGCGAGGCCTGAGAGCAGACGTACTTGGAACATGCGCGAGGCCTGAGAGCAGACGTACTTGGAACATGCGCGAGGCCTGAGAGCAGACGTACTTGGAACATGCGCGAGGCCTGAGAGCAGACGTACTTGGAACATGCGCGAGGCCTGAGAGCAGACGTACTTGGAACATGCGCGAGGCCTGAGAGCAGACGTACTTGGAACATGCGCGAGGCCTGAGAGCAGACGTACTTGGAACATGCGCCTGAGGCACTGGCAGAGCAGACGTACTTGGAACATGCGCGAGGCCCGAGAGCAGACGTACTTGGAACATGCGCGAGGCCTGAGAGCAGACGTACTTGGAACATGCGCGAGGCCTGAGAGCAGACGTACTTGGAACATGCGCGAGGCCCGAGAGCAGACGTACTTGGAACATGCGCGAGGCCTGAGAGCAGACGTACTTGGAACATGCGCGAGGCCTGAGAGCAGACGTACTTGGAACATGCGCGAGGCCTGAGAGCAGACGTACTTGGAACATGCGCGAGGCCTGAGAGCAGACGTGCTTGGAACATGCGCGAGGCCTGAGAGCAGACGTACTTGGAACATGCGCGGAGGCCTGAGAGCAGACGTACTTGGAACATGCGCGATGGCCTCGAGAGCAGACGTACTTGGAACATGCGCGAGGCCTGAGAGCAGACGTACTTGGAACATGCGCGAGGCCTGAGAGCAGACGTACTTGGAACATGCGCGAGGCCTGAGAGCAGACGTACTTGGAACATGCGCGAGGCCTGAGAGCAGACGTACTTGGAACATGCGCAAGGAGGCCTGAGAGCAGACGTACTTGGAACATGCGCGAGGCCTGGAGAGCAGACGTACTTGGAACATGCGCGAGGCCTGCACGAGTCAGACGTACTTGGAACATGCGCGAGGCCTGAGAGCAGACGTACTGCTGAGACAGACGTACTTGGAACATGCGCGAGGCCTGAGAGCAGACGTACTTGGAACATGCGCGAGGCCTGAGAGCAGACGTACTTGGAACATGCGCGAGGCCTGAGAGCAGACGTACTTGGAACATGCGCGAGGCCTGAGAGCAGACGTACTTGGAACATGCGCGAGGCCTGAGAGCAGACGTACTTGGAACATGCGCGAGGCCTGAGAGCAGACGTACTTGGAACATGCGCGAGGCCCGAGAGCAGACGTACTTGGAACATGCGCGAGGCCTGAGAGCAGACGTACTTGGAACATGCGCGAGGCCTGAGAGCAGACGTACTTGGAACATGCGCGAGGCCTGAGAGCAGACGTACTTGGAACATGCGCGAGGCCTGAGAGCAGACGCACTTGGAACATGCGCGAGGCCTGAGAGCAGACGTACTTGGAACATGCGCGAGGCCTGAGAGCAGACGTACTTGGAACATGCGCGAGGCCTGAGAGCAGACGTACTTGGAACATGCGCGAGGCCTGAGAGCAGACGTACTTGGAACATGCGCGAAGAGCCTGAGAGCAGACGTACTTGGAACATGCGCGAGGCCTGAGAGCAGACGTACTTGGAACATGCGCGAGGCCTGAGAGCAGACGTACTTGGAACATGCGCGAGGCCTGAGAGCAGACGTACTTGGAACATGCGCGAGGCCTGAGAGCAGACGTACTTGGAACATGCGACGAGGCCACTGCGCAGAGCAGACGTACTTGGAACATGCGCGAGGCCTGAGAGCAGACGTACTTGGAACATGCGCGAGGCCTGAGAGCAGACGTACTTGGAACATGCGCGAGGCCTGAGAGCAGACGTACTTGGAACATGCGCGAGGCCTGAGAGCAGACGTACTTGGAACATGCGCGAGGCCTGAGAGCAGACGTACTTGGAACATGCGCGAGGGCCTGAGAGCAGACGTACTTGGAACATGCGCGAGGCCTGAGAGCAGACGTACTTGGAACATGCGCGAGGCCTGAGAGCAGACGTACTTGAAACATGCGCGAGGCCTGAGAGCAGACGTACTTGGAACATGCGCGAGGCCTGAGAGCAGACATACTTGGAACATGCGCGAGGCCTGAGAGCAGACGTACTTGGAACATGCGCGAGGCCTGAGAGCAGACGTACTTGGAACATTCGCGAGGCCTGAGAGCAGACGTACTTGGAACATGCGCGAGGCCTGAGAGCAGACGTACTTGGAACATGCGCGAGGCCTGAGAGCAGACGTACTTGGAACATGCGCGAGGCCTGAGAGCAGACGTACTTGGAACATGCGCGAGGCCTGAGAGCAGACGTACTTGGAACATGCGCGAGGCCTGAGAGCAGACGTACTTGGAACATGCGCGAGGCCTGAGAGCAGACGTACTTGGAACATGCGCAGAGGCCTGAGAGCAGACGTACTTGGAACATGCGCGAGGCCTGAGAGCAGACGTACTTGGAACATGCGCGAGGCCTGAGAGCAGACGTACTTGGAACATGCGCGAGGCCTGAGAGCAGACGTACTTGGAACATGCGCGAGGCCTGAGAGCAGACGTACTTGGAACATGCGCGAGGCCTGAGAGCAGACGTACTTGGAACATGCGCGAGGCCTGAGAGCAGACGTACTTGGAACATGCGCGAGGCCTGAGGCAGACGTACTTGGAACATGCGCGAGGCCTGAGAGCAGACGTACTTGGAACATGCGCGAGGCCTGAGAGCAGACGTACTTGGAACATGCGCGAGGCCTGAGAGCAGACGTACTTGGAACATGCGCGAGGCCTGAGACCAGACGTACTTGGAACATGCGCGAGGCCTGAGAGCAGACGTACTTGAAACATGCGCGAGGCCTGAGAGCAGACGTACTTGGAACATGCGCGAGGCCTGAGCAGACATACTTGGAACATGCGCGAGGCCTGAGAGCAGACGTACTTGGAACATGCGCGAGGCCTGAGAGCAGACGTACTTGGAACATGCGCGAGGCCTGAGACCATACGTACTTCGAACATGCGCGAGGCCTGACAGCAGACAATTCGGTCATCGTGTTTCCAGCGAACAGCGTATACCCCAACACAGTGTTTACAAACAAGCCTCGCTTCGCCCACAACAGCTATGGGCACTGCGCGTGCGCAGAAACCGAATTCGGGAGGAGTGAAGCGTCTGCGCATGTGCAGCACCGACAGCAGCGCCACCACAGCGGCGTGACGTCAGCGAGTTGAGTTGGTCCATTATATGTATGACGTGCGCATGACGTTTGTACGACGCGACACTGTCAGGTCACGTGACGCTGTGACATCACGTGGTACTGAAGACGTTTTTAATGTTTACAAAATCACAGTCCCGCGTGCGGTCTTCACAGCTCCGCACGTGCGTGTTCGTCGCTTCGGAAAGCGAGGAAAGCACGCGCCATACGCACGAACAGTCAAGATGGCACCGGCCACACGCTCTTTTTTGGAAAGGTCTATAAGTTCTGGCGGAAATTAACGGATAAATTTCTCCGTGAATTTAGTGGGAAAATTGTGACGTCATGAGAAACGACGTCACGTGACACTGTTACGCCGCAATATCAGGAGTACACTACGATCTCCCGCATGCGGAGTTTTTATCTTCTCCGCTAAATTTAGCGGGCAACAACGTACGTAACGGCACAAAACACGCACGATATCCGCTACGAATCCTCGTCAATAACGGCAGCGGCTGTGGCCGTAAAAAGAAATGTGATGTAAAACAAAATACTTATGGTAAAAAAAAAAAGCGAAAAGTGCGACGTTCGTGTTGCGGCTCATCGCAGCAAGAACCAAGGGACGGATAACGGCGGAAAGAACATTCGCATTTGCCGGAACGAAGAACCAAAAAAACGCAAATCCGTATCACCGAGCCGAGGGGTTCCATAGCTTGGCCACAATAAACAAAATCGTAATCTTAATAATGTTAATAATAAAAATGGGAGCGGGAAAAGCGAGCCTCCACCAAGAGGAGCACAGAATCCTCATTCAGCGTGCCAGAGATGATGCGGGAGCCAATCCCCGACACCGAATCATAGTCCCCGAGTCTTCGCAAGCAGTATGGCGTATACGTTCAAGGGCCGTTAGGCCTAAGACGTGAGCCGGACGCAGAGCTAGGCGTTGCCCGGAGACCCAGAAGTTTCTTATTCGGAAGGCCATAACGGTGTTGGGAGGAGGTAATCGCGAGTTTTATCGCTGGTTTCGAGAGTATGATGAGGCGGAATATATACCTCCGCTTGCCTTTACTACGTGCATCTAGGGAGAGCTGTAAAAGAAGCACACGTAAGTCGCTGGCTTCCTTCGCTATTTTATGCCTTCTGTATCAGGGAGGAATCAAGACAGTGTTGGGAAGTAATTTAGGTACATTGTACCTAAATTACTACTTGAAGAAGGTTTTGAAATCTTTTACTCTACTTGACATATATTTTCTGAGTAGGTCCTTGTACTTCACTTAAAGCTTTTTTTTTCTGGTATTTTCCGGGGACAGTACAGCTCCCGACTTCAAAGTACATCCCCTGAAGTCGGCGTTGTTAGATTTGTATCGCAAAATGATGCTTTGTCAACTCTGAATGAATACCGGAAGGAATATTCCACTGTCACCAGAAACGCGAGCAGACAACGCATCGCTCCGTTTGTACTGGGGTATGGCTTTCCCGCAGCAATTTGGACTCTCGGCAACTTCTCGTTCGGTGAGCGCGAGCGAGGAGGTTAAACATATTAAGAGATGGCATTCTTCGTCTAGCATCTTTCGAGACGTCCTCTGGTCATTTTATGAGTGAAGTAATGGTGGCTATAAGACCGACACAGTTAAGTGCCTTATCAGTGGACTGGGTCAAATATTTCCTCAGCCAGAAAAGTAATATAACTAATCTATGCCTACTCGACTTTATTCAATATTCGCCGCCATTTCTGAAAATAACCGCTGCATCCACGATTCTCCTTAAAGCAATGCGTACAAGTTTAAGAAAATGCCAGCAACCTTAACTTCCATATTCTTGTAATGTATGAAATTCAGTATGAAGGAAACGATGGTTTAAATTTTTTTTAGAGGACACTTAGTAGTGGCTTCGGAGATTGAAGAACAGGGCTGAATAGTAAGGCGGGATCGGTGGCCGAGTGGGCTAGCGCACACCAGCTCGGAACACGTGGAGCGAAAGCTCGCGCTGCAGAACCCAGGGATTTTCGGGTTCAATCCCCACCCTGCCCGTTTCGATCTGGATGAGCATCGCACCGGCGTGCCGGCGTGTCTCATTACTGCGTTGTGCACGTTAAAAACCCCAGGTACCGCACTGGCTAAATTGCTAAATTGCTCGTCTACAGCTGAGACAGCAGACGCCCACAGCGGCGGACTAACTTCCGGCTGTATAAACATGCAACAATTTGCTTTTGCTGGGTATAGTATCGCGAAACAAATGTATTGCGACAGTATCCCAGAAATATTTTTGAGAGTCTCTATCTCTGTATTGAGATACTTTTGAAAAATATTTTTGTATTTCTATAGCGAAATACATTTGCGATGTATCGCTTGTACCGCGATACCCTGCCAGGCTTGGGGATCTCGTTACATTAGTTGTTGGAAATGAACTGCCGCGGGCTTTCTATGATAAACTGAAAACCACCTTTTTGGTGCAGGGGTCCCAGAATTTGTAATATGAGCCCGCTGCACAACCCCATCTAGAGGGGAGAAGCCCAAATGACTTAAATCTATCGCCACCCAAAAAAACAAAATGCAGAAAACAAAACAAAGGTGGTTCTAAAACGGTTCTGTCAAGAATACAGGCTCCTCTCAGATCCTTGTTTTTTCCGTGGAGACGTGTCTCAAACTGGGAGAATTTCGCGTCAAAAGAGGGTTCATTTCGGGCAGACGCATTTTCTCAAGCATGACAATTGGACGTCGTTGGTATCTAGCACCTACGTAGGTCACTAAAAACATGTTTTTTTGTTTTGTTTTGTTTTCTTAACCGCAAAATCTTGGCAACAAACTCACAGGCGCCACTTATAGGGTAGCCCCGGCACACTTCCAGTTCACGAATATTTCCTCTTTTTTTATTCATCGTTCTTTTATAATAAAAGTGAAAAAACTCTGACAGTGCTATAAGTTGTCATTTCCAGAAGGTAGCGTGTATATTTAATTTCGCAAATACTGCAAAACCCGCCGTCTAGTTAAGAACGGGAAGTGTTTGGGAGCTATTTGCGCAATGGCGCCACCGCGTTTCAACTCACTCGAGAAAGAGCGAATATGGATGAGGAGTTTGAGGTAAGGGGAGGTGCATAAAATGGCATATAGAGAGGAATACATGTCCTGCCATTGGCATTCGCCACAAACTGCACTCTCCGCACATACCGCTGTTCGAAGAAAAAAAGAAGTTATTGCTCTATAAATTTGTGTTTCTATTCTATATGTTACTGATTTTACAGATAAACTACATGATGCGTTGAATGCAATTTCAACGCGTTTTCCAAATACGCCCCTGCTTTTAATGGGTGATTTTAATTATCCTAACATTGTTTGGGGACCGAGTGACCCCTGCTCTAACCCGTTTTCGACAGACTGTGCAAAGTTCTTAAGTGTACTCTCTGACTTCCATTTCATTCAACTAGTTCACAGCCCAACGAGAGTAACGGCTACAACGTCAAGCATTTTAGATCTGATTTTTACTACTATGCCCAACCTAATTGGTCCAATTACTTACCTTCCTGGCCTCAGTGACCACCTGTTATTACATTTTACCTTGTGCATTCCTTCAACTTGTGTCAGAAATCAAAAGAAAATTATCAGAGACTATAGCAAAGCCAATTTCGATGCTATTAATGTTGAATTTTGCAGCTTTTTAGATGCTTTTTTGAGAACGTCTCGGAGCGCTCTGTTGAAACTAACTGGACGCTTTTCAAGGAAGCGGTGATTTCGCTCACTAAAAAGTATATACCTTTGAAAACCATAATTGTAAATTCAACTTCACCATGGTTCAACAGGGCGCTTCTGAGGTTATCGAACAAAAAGAAACGTTTATTTAGAGCTGCCAGGCTCACGTCCTGCCCAGTTCGCTGGCAGAATTACTTCAGTGCTGCTCAGTGTTATAAGAGCGCAGTTCAGAGTGCTAAGCTCAATTTCCTCCACAATTTGCTACCATCTATGTTAAAAAATAATCCGCGTCAATTCTGGAATGTATTGTCCCACCGGGATAGACCCTCATGTATTTCATTGAAAACACTAGACGACACTCTGATCGAGGAATCTTTATGCGCTACAATGTTCCAGGAAGTGTTCATTAGGTCTTTTTCTAGCACCCCCATCTGTGCAAACCCAAGCTATCATGTTGATTCCTTCTCGTTAATGGATCCTATCATCATTTCTCCCGATGGTGTTCTGAACATCATCAATTGTCTTAAGCTATCCTCAGCGACTGGAATCGATGAGATTAACTCAAAATTTCTTAAAGCTACAAATCAATACTCTTCCGTAATCCTTGCACATATTTTTCAACAATCGCTTGAGACTTCATTGGTACCAGCCGACTGGAAAATTGGTAAAGTTATTCCCTTGCACAAATCTGGTAATAAGCACGTTCCTATCAATTATAGACCCATCTCACTAACCAGCGTTCCCTGTAAAATTTTTGAACATATAATCTATACGCAGCTCGTTAACTTTCTAGAATCTAATTCATTCTTTTCACCAGCTCAACATGGCTTTAGAAAATATTTATCTTGTGAAACGCAACTTTTGTCTATCACCAGCGACTTTCATTCGGCACTTGATCAGGGATCTCAGGTGGACTGCATATTTCTAGACTTTGCCAAAGCATTTGACAAGGTATCGCACCGACTTTTACTGCTTAAGTTAAGTAAACTTAACATCGACTCTAACGTGTTTAACTGGCTAGTATCGTTTCTAACGAATCGGTCACAATTTGTAACGTGTAATGGTACTAACTCCTCCTCTGCACCAGTTTCTTCCGGAGTACCTCAGGGGTCCGTTCTGGGACCTCTACTCTTTTTAATATATATTAATGACTTGCATGCGGTGGTTTCTTCTTCAATTAAACTTTTTGCTGACGATTGTGCTATTTATCAAGTAATATCTAATGACTCTGACTCACAAAAACTGCAACATGACCTAGATTCCATACTACACTGGTGTGAACTCTGGTCAATGGAGCTCAATATTAATAAATGTAAAATAATGCGCATAACACGTAAAGCCAACTTTAATTTTGCTTATAGTATTAATAACACACCCCTAGAACTTGTAAACTCATACAAGTATCTGGGTGTGATTTTAAGTGCTGACCTTTCCTGGAAACTTCATATTAACTATGTGACTAACAACGCCAATCGAATGCTTGGTTTTCTCAAACGTAACTTTTATCTCGCCCCATCATCATTAAAACTATTCCTTTATAAAACACTAGTTAGGTCCAAGCTAGAGTATGCAGCTTCCATCTGGGATCCCTCTACCCTTTACCTCGTTGATTCACTTGAAGGTATTCAGAACAGAGCTGCACGTTTCATAATGGCCAATTATAACCGCACCGCAAGCGTAACATCAATGAAAGATAATTTGCTACTCCCAAGCCTCGCACATCGTCGCACAGTCTCTCGTATTTGTCTTTTTCATAAAATCTATCACCATATTCCTCAGCTTAAATCACAACTAATCATCCCCCCTACTTTGTTTCAGCACGCCTTGATCATCGTCACAAAGTCGGTGTCCCATTTTGCCACTCTAACATTTATTATGACTCTTTTATTCCCAGGACTTCCAAAGACTGGAATCGCTTACCTGCATCGCTCACATCAATTAATGACCACGCACTTTTTTGTACATCTGTTGCCAATTTCATGTTCCCTGTTCTTTAAGTATTGTATATTTTGTTCCAATTGTTTATTATGTTACTATTGTTCCCACTCCCCTCTGTAATGCCATGTGCCCTGAGGGTGAAATAAAAAAAAAGAAAGTACAGGGTGTCACAAAAAAAAAAATGTACAGGGTTTTTCTTCATTTTTTTACCGCAAAAATAAACATAGCATCGCCGAACGCTTATTCTCCGCCCAAAGGTAGCGCTTGAGATCACAACCAGATGCCAAAGTTTCAGCTCGATCCGATACCTTAATCAAAAGTTATAAATGATTTTCTGAAAATCTCAATGGAAAAATGGCGGCCGACAGAGTTTTTCAATACGTGGGGCTCTATGACACCAGAAACCGAAAACGGACAAAAATGGGATCAATTTACCCATTGAAAATTTCAGAAAATCACTTATAACTTTTGAATAAGGTATCGGAACGGGCTAAAACTTTGGCATCTGGTTGTGACCTCTAGCGCTACCTTTGGGCGGAGAATGAGCGTTCGGCGATGCCTAGTTTATTTTTGCGGTGAAAAAAACATGTAAATTTTTTGTGACACCCTGCACTTTTTTTTTACTTCTTTGCAGAAGCATTTTGGGGATATCCTGGTATATTGAAGGCAAATGTTTATCAGTATCTAAATATTTGCCCTAAAATGCCTGTATCCCGTATTCGTATTCCGGAATACCTTGGGGCAATACTTATGCCCAGCACCGGTGAGGAACGTATTGCCTTTTAATTGACTTAACGCGATATGACTTCACTTCATCTGACTTCGCGCGATTCAACTTCACGTGAAGTAAGGTGTGAAATGTTGTAATATCACGCGATATCATGACATCGTGCGACGTCGTCTTATATTACGTTAAATTTTCACGCAAACTTAAACGCTTCCCTTGTAATTCGCAACTATGTGAAAAGACCGAAATCTATGTATACATATACGAATACACAGCAATCCAAGTTTGTTTTTTTTTCTAGAGAGCATCTTTTAGGCGCCCGTTTCTTGCGCTTCGCGGCGTCGCCGTCGGCGTCGGCGTCGTCATCGGTGTAACCAGCCCGCTAAATTTAGCGGGAAAATGAATCGGTGTTGTGGTCACGTGAGGTAAATTCTCCTGCTAAATCTAGCGCATAAATCCTAGTTGTTCAAGGATGACATGACATGAAGTCATGTGACGTCATATTCCCCGCTAAATTTAGCGGGCAAACTAAATTGGTGTTGAGGTCACGTGACGTCAATATCGCCGCTAAATTAAGCAAGAAAAGTTTCCCGCTAAAATTCGCGGACAAAATTTTCCCGCTAATATTAGCGGAAAATTTTCCCTCTAAATATAGCGGAAAATTTTTCCCGCTAAATCTAGCGGACAAAGTTTTCCGGCTAACTTTAGCGGGAAAATTTCGCCGCTAAATTTAGCGGAAAAGTTCCTCCGCCCAATTTAGCGGGAACTTTTCCCCGCTAAGTTTAGCGGATTAAGAAAAAGGAGGGAAGGGCACGGAGGGGCATACCCTCCTTCCCTACCCTCCCCTCGTCCTCCTCAAGAGCTGCGCTCTAATTTTGCATACAGAGATTTGTAAACGTCTTTTGTTTTTTTCGGTATCTTAAAAGGGGAAATTCATGCCCAGACGGACGCCAATATTGCTGGAGGTATCAAAATTCCGTTAGAGCACTTTAAAGCCGCGATCAGACTGCAAAGACATCGTACAAAAGACCATCTGCAGACATCTTCGAAGCATACCTATATGCATTAAACAAACATCCTTCGTGTCCAAAGGTAAATCTGTCGTCGTTTCTTTCAGTGGACACCGTGTATTTTGTAGGATGCTTAGAGCAGTCTTACAGTGCGACTTAAAACATTTCATATGATCCAGCCGCGCCCCCGCTCTTGCGTCCCTGCAGGAACTGCTTCGTCACGCTCTTCCTGAGAACCGGTGCAGCATCAGCCAGATGCCTAAGCCTTTTACAACGACAGCTCGTGCGGGCTCTTTCCACCGCTGGGAATGACGTCCGTTGGAGTCGCTGATGTTGTCATTTGGAGTGTTAAGGGCGGTAAAGGTGTCCTTCGTCGATGTTGCTAAATCCTCGAAAAAATATAGCCCCCCCCCCTCTCCCTTCGGGATTATTTCCATCTTGGATCCGCTGCGTGTGAAGCGGGTGAGTTATCACTGAGCTACTCCACAGCTTTAATTAGGTTCCCTCAATGTCGCTTTGTTAGGGTGATGCCATTGTTTGTACAGTATATATATATATATATATATATATATATATATATATATATATATATATATATATATATATATATATATGGTTGTACTAAAGTAGTACCAAATGCCGACTGCGTGCTCTCTCTTGAAAAAAAATACAAAGAAATATCCGATCAAAAATATGCCTAGAGCTCTTGCCGCTCAGGAAAAAAAAAGGAGCAAAAGCGTTCGGATTAAAATGGTCAGGTGCCAATTTTATTTTGAACGGATTTCTTCCACTCACGGTGCATGAACGCAACGCCGATGACCATCGACTTCGCCGTGACGTGCAGCAGCTATCGCTCTGACTGTAAAGCCTCTTTAAGTTTTACAAGTAGCGCAAGGTGCGTCGATGCACGAGGCACGTGCAACGTGCAGCCCTTGGGAAGATCATGGCGGCACAGCGGAGCACTAAGCTGGATTTCAGACGATGCATGTTCTTCCCAGAAGTGACGCGCGGCACGCGTCTCGAGCATTTCTACAACAATCAATGGCGCCACTTTTTCCAGGATAGAGGGCTTTATATGACTGCACTGTGCATTAGCACGTGACTAATTTATCTTTTTTCAAACGCCTGCAGCTTTCCTTGGCAGATACGAAAGAGCGCCAAAGAAACAGAGCGTCCCGGAAAGTCCAAGGAAATCTCGCGGGTATCCCATAATACAAAGCGCGGCAAGGGGAATTGTGGGACAGTTCCGATTTATGCTCGCACCGACTCGAACACTTCGCACATCCTGGAAGTTGTGTACGCTCGATTATTTCTTCTTATATGCGCCGACAAACCGATGGAGAGGAAAAGACGAGAGCGCACGGCTCCGCCAGAAAGCCGAGATCTCATTGGAACGATTAAGGGGTAGACCTGAAGCTAGCTGCCTTTCTCTCCGCCGTACTCGTCGAACGCGTCAGATCGCGAGAGCCAAACGCCGGCCGCCGGTGTTCCGCGTTCAAAAGCGTTCGATGATTGAAGCGTAGACAAAGCCAGCTAGTTTAAGATCTTTCTACCCACTAATCCCACCAATCAGGGCTCGGCGTTCTGACGTCACCGCGCGCTTTCTTCTCCTCCTCTCCTTCAATTTCTAGGCGCGTTAGTTCAGAACACGAAGGGGGAAAGAAAACGAACATAAAACATATCATGACGTACTTTGGTTTGCTTTCCCTCTGCGTTCTCCGCGTGCTGAAGTCACAAAAATGTTAAGCCAACGTCAACTTCGTCTTCGATTCCCGGATTATCTCACGTAGTGTATAGAATGGAACGTCACAATTTGCGTCGAGCGGACGGTGGGGTCGCTAGATATTTCCGGAATGGTCTATTAGGAAAGACGGGCCGCCATCTTCGCTATTTGCCCCGGTTGGAAGTGGCGCCCTAATCCTGCATTGTTCGTACAGCTAGCTAACTGGGGTCGAACAAGCAGGTAATTGCAGATGTTTTCTCCACATTTCGCTTTCCTGCTCCTGCCTCCTTTCTCGGTCCGCAGCCTCTTCCGCCGTTGCGCTCGACGTCTTGCAGTGCAAACCTAATTAATCCGGGTTAGTATAATGCAATTTACAGAACGACGTGCGCTGTTCCGCTCCAGAAAAAAATCTTCCGGGGGAATTGTTTGCACAACGTTGCTTCCCGCTACTTCTTTTCCTGGACTCGGCATGTATTATTCAATTCTGTTTTTATCTCGTTGTATTAAAAGTAACTAACCTTGGTTTCGCCGACTGCTGGCCTACCCTTCACGCGCAGTGGAAGTCACATAACATGCATAGTAATGGGAGCAGCTCATTTAACCTAGAGAAGAGTGTGCGTTCTCAAGCTATAAATGTTAATGGGTGCGTTTGCGACAAAACGAAACAACGTCACTACAAGGGCGCTAGCGCAACTTCTGTTCAAACGACCAACTTTGACCATTCTTAAAATTCTATGTGCCGTCCGTAAACCTCTTCACGAATAGTGGGACCGTGGGGTCCTTGGGGAAATTCGCGCAACTGTTTCCACCTTTGCCGCTTTGCGCTCTCGCAAACTTTGTGTGGAAGGGGAGTAAAAGTGGCTATACAGAGCTTTGGTTAACTTTTTCAAGACTTAAAATAAGCTGGTACATAATACACGTGTTGAACCGACACAGTATTGTTCAAAGTTCGATAGAACAAGTCGATATTATTTTTGCATGCCAATCTGTCTAATGAACCCTAATTATTTAGCTACATCATATATATATATATATATATATATATATAGTGGCCATGGTGTCATAGGAGCCAAGGGGCCGTAGTAAAAAAACTCACGGTGAGAAACAACAAACTTGCGTATAATTGTTTCAAACATTAAATAAAGTTCCCTAGATTCAGAGAACAGAAATCCCGCATCAGTAGCAAACTGCCATGTTGATTCCCTTAGTCACGGGGAATCTTCAATAATCTTGTGCCCTTTTTCGAAGCTCAGAAATGTTAGACACACGAAGTCTACCTTGATGGAAACAACGATTGGATGTTTCTTCCCTACCGAAAAACCCAGTATAACTTGTCGCTATCTGGATTATGGAACCGGAAATGTATCGGGTTTTTATTTGGACTCTATCTGGATTTTAGGTTTTTTAGAAATTATTCCTTTTCCCGCAATCTGGATTTCGAGTTTCCAGAAACAAATTTCCAGTTCCTTAATCTAGATCGTGAAAAATTATACTGGGTTTTTCAGAAGGGTCAACATGCTCTGCAACCTTTGTACTAAAGGGTTTGCTCACAAAATATTTGAAAAGCTAGTTGAGTTATTTATTTATTTGCTCCGTCATGGCCTGGAGGCATTGCAGAGGGGAATGGACATAAAGCACCTAAATAACCCTACCGAAAAATCCGGTATAACTTTTCACCATCAGGGCTATGGAACTGGAAATCTGTTTTGGAAACCTGAAACCCAGATTGAAGAGAAAGGAATAATTTTTGAAAACCTGAAATCCAAGTAGAATCCAGATAGACTCCGAGTTTCATAATCCAGATAGCGAAATGTTATGCTCGGCCTTTATCGGTAGAGAACATATACGGAGAAAAATAGGCAGGTATTTATGAAACAAAGCATCTAATTACATACGCAAAACTATTTAGAGGCAGATAAACGTAACACGGATCTTTTAATCTGAACACAAAACAAACCCCCAAATGGCATCTTTAAATTCGGAGCTTTCGACTACGTCGGCCATAGATGCAAGAAGGCGATTCTAATCCTGAGATGTAGTGGGTATAAAAGACTGATTAAAACGTGATAAGTGACGAAGGAGGATGTATACTTTATTTCGATGATCAACACCTGATGAGAGATAAGATGGTAGTGTTAAGAGATGCTGATGTAATAAAGAGTTATGGTGGTTGTCCTTATGAAATAAGCAAAGCCGGGACACTTTCACGGAGGGAGAGGTCAGGCAGCCCTAAAGTCGTTTGCATTACTGTCACGCTTGATGTAACATCATAGTTATGTAGTATGGCACAATGGGAACGATTTTGAAAGGTTTCTAGTAATAATGCAAGAGTTTTAGCAGGGTCCCAGATAGTGACTGGCTGCGTATTCGAAATTGCTGCGAACTAAGGATGTGTAAAGGAACAGTTTTAAGGAGAGCGGTGCAAGGGAGAAGTTTATTTTGAGGAAGCCAAGCATGCGGTTAGTAGTATTAATTACAAATTCAATATGAGTAACCCGCGTTAGGTTTTTAGTGATGTGTACGCCAAATTATTTTATAAAGATACAGAATCTAAAACAACACTTTGAATATGGTAAGAAGGACAAATGTTATTTTGGCGTGATACTTTCACGGATTTAGACGTTTCAATGTTAAGTTTCATTTGCCATCCATCACACCAGCAAGAAACACTGTTAAAAGGGCCGTGCAACAATATTCGCTTGAAATGTTTTTCACTTTGCACGAGCTTACCGGCCGTAGTAAGACCTAAGTATACTCGCATGCGTCGGCACTGACCAAGAAACTCGTTTGTTGCGATGTAATTTCAAGGACAAAGGCGAGCGTTTTCTTTCAATCTCTATTTCGCAGACCTTGACGATGTAGCTGGGGGTCGCATATCCCCCAGTGGTGATATTCGAATGCGGCTCATAAACTGAGCTCTAAAATAGCGTGAGGTGTTGATTTTGGGCTCGTGATAATCAATAGCTCGACAAGCATTCGGGGAGTGGCCCTTGTCCAATCGCTGCAAGGGCGACAATACGCGAACCATAACAATGTCTGAAACGCAGCGCGTGTCCTGTGCTTTGCCAACTCCGGCGCGTGGCTGATCAACATTGGCGGCATGTAATCGTCTTCAGACCACCTGGCCGCTTGTTCTTTCTGCCAGTTAAGGAGGTAAAGGCTGCTCGTTTTTCTTTATCTGATTTTTTTTTTGCGACTGCTATTGCGTATGGTGAAAAACAAACGCGTGTTTCATAGGTCATTAACGTCAGAAATTTGTCCTATGCGGTGTTGGCGCAAAGTACAAAAATTGTTGCATCGCCCTTTTAAGGTCAGTCTGAGGTGACATACCATCGGAATCAATAGCTCAGAGAATTTTACGCAGCCATCGGCGAACAGACCAATGGAGGATGAGAGGTGGGTTGGACGGTCATTAATAAAGATAGGAAGAAAAGCCGGCCTAGGATTGAACCTTAGGGGACACCAAGAGTCACGTGAGAGGAGCGCGAGCCATTGCCATTAACCGAAACAAATTCTGAACGGTTAGTTAGACAAGAGTTGATCCAAGCGAGTATATAGAAATCAATCTTGAGAGTACTAAGTTTATGTAAAAGAAGAATGTGAAACCTTATCAAATGCTTTGGCAAAACTTAAGAATATTCAGTCAACCTCAGATGAACGATGTAGTGAGGCATGGAGATTATCTGTAACTGTTAGTAGTTGAGACTCGTGTAAAACCAGTTTTCTGAAGTTGTTGAGCACGTGAAAAAAGCCATGTAAATTTAAAAAACTGACTAGATGGGAACAGATTATGTGTTCTAGAGCTTTGCAAGGAGTGTTTGTTAGGAATTTGGACGGAAATTGCTGGACAAGATTTACCGCAATTTTTATAGGTAGGACTCACCCTCCCGACCTTTCAATCCTCTGGACGTGTGCCAAGCTCGAGTGACTGCTGAAAACGTTTTGCTAAAATTATAAAGGAGTAGATTCTAGTGTTCTATAAATCATCGAATTAATTTTATCAACACTACATGACGATGATAGTTTCAGGTTACCAATATGGTTTTCACAATACCGGCGCACTCTGTGTCAGTGCCATCCATGGCACCAATACTCAATTGGCGCAGATCTAGATAGGAAGATTTGTTGACACTCGACAAGAATTGTGTGAATACATCGTTTAGTACACTTGCACATTCATTTGGTTCGAACATATCACCATCATTATATTTTAGCTGTAGAAGAGGTCTCTCCATTGGATTTACTGCATTCCAAAACTGCCGAGGATTGGTGCACAACATTGAGGGTAAAGTGCAGCTGAAAAAACGGGTTTAGCTTCCTGCAATTGATATTTTTTTTAAAGCAGCAGCAGTGTGATATGCTGTATAGCGGTGCTCGGCGTTAAGATAGGCTGATAATTTTGCAGCACGGAATAGACTCAATTTTATTTGAAATATTTCTGAGCGTCGCATTGAACCACTGAGACTTTGTACAGTTCAGTGTTGTTCGTACATGCAAGTGATTACTTGGAAACGAATCAACTTCATTTTTAAATAATACCCAATCAGAATCAAAAGAACGCCCAGAAACGTGACGCATGTAATCACTTTAAAATATTTCCATTTGATTGTTAATGGCGATGATATTAGCTCGAGCATAATCGAGGACGCATTTTACCGGTACTCGAAAGCGACATTCAGGAATATTGAAACACGAAAGTGCTGCAAAGCGTGATCACTGAGACCAGGCAGTTGAGAGATGGGTGACGTCTTCAACGCAAGATCAAACACTGTGGCCGTAGAGTCAGCAGTTCTAGTAGGTTGCCTTACAACTTGAGGTAAACTAAAATAATCAATGCCAAATTTAGAAAGTCCTCAAATTACACGGAAAATGTACTGAGGCGTTGGCTGTTTGACAAAATAAGATTAGGGTAATTCAAGTCGCCCAACTATATTAGCGGAATGTTTGGGAAACGGGCAGTGACAGTGTTGACGACATTTGTGAAGCTCAGAGACAAAGGAACTGTTCTTATCAGGAGGACGAAACACCTAAAATATATTTACGATCATTTCAAAAAATATAAACTCATATTGTTTGCAGCTCAGTAACAGTGCGTTTAACGAAAAAACTAAATGTGATCAGCGAGAGCGATCAAAGCACTCCCGCCAGTTTTATCATTTCGACCTTGCCCATAGATATTGAACTTTCTGTGACAATGCAAAATTTTACTGTCATGAATCTTATTCGGAAGCCAAGTCTCAGTACAAAGAGCAATACTATAGCGTTAGATGAGTCAACTACTGAGCAAATGCCATATCGTTTACTGATGACGCTTCTAATATTAGTATAAAGGATTGAGAGTGTCATGCGAGCCGGAGGCTGAAGACGTTCACTACCCCTAGCGATATACTACAACCCGGGTGTTGCAATATTGATGTTCTAATGCAATATCGTTAAAGAGATGCTGAACGAAAATTTGGACTTCGCAAAATAAAGCCGCAGAAGTGTTGAACGGGACGCTACGAACTCCAAAACAGCACTCATACATAGATATCTCAAACGGTATGGCCGTATTTTTTTAAAAAGAAGGGCGCGATCAAGCGAGGGTTTCGACGTCACACTTCTTCTGGAACAGTTGAGAATGAGGAGAGGCCTACTTGGTTCTCTCCTTCTCGCTCCGGTCAACACTTCCTAGATGACAAGGCCGTAGCGCTCTCCTCGTGACGTCGCAAAGGAAGGCCATTGCGGGCGCGAGTCGAAGGGAAGGTAACGCACGAAGATCGATCGCCGCAGCTGCGTGTTTTTAGTAACACAAGCGTGTTTAATTAGCTCAATTGCCGCTGTGCTCATAATGTAAGCTCGACGCTGATTTTATTACTCGGGAAAAGTACTGCAGCGTAGAATATTTGACGTTAAATGGAAGAATTTGTAAGAAGCAGTATTCTGAGTGGTGTAAGTATTCCTTGAAGATAAATGATTTCATGAAACTGAATTATCATGAAGATGACGAGATGCAGTGACTGCGAATTAACCACATCATTGCGTGAAATTAAAACGTCAAAACACTGACGTTTTCACAGTGACTGCGCACACTCTCATATACTCAGTTCACACCGGAGGGTCCATCGCAGCTTATCGGATGTACAAAAACGCTTTCCTCAAACTCCCTGGCGTCTCCAAACTGTCTTTTGTATGATGTGTTTGCAGTGTGACCGTCATTTAAGGCACTTTTTAATACGTACATTTTTGTTCTTACGGAGTCTTCAAGGAAACTGAAGCGGTTCTGTATTGGAGGAAAAGCACCTAAATCGTCTTCATTTGGCCTCCAGGATCCCGAATATCAAGATTATATTTCAATTTGATGCACGGAAGGCTGCAGAAATTAATTTTTTTAAATTATAATTATAATTATATATAGCACTTTGTAAATGTATGGAAGTGCTCAGCCAATAGGAGGCGTCGGTTCAACCGCGGGCGTTTTGATCGTCATTCACATTTTATATTTCCGATTTCCTACCAAAAGAACGATTTTGCTTCGGTGGTTTTAAATGGCACCACCGTCTGCCGCCCCATAGATCCTACGAAGGCAGCGACCATTTAAAACAAACTTTTGAGGAACTTTTCTTATTTTATTCTCATTCTAACCTAACGCAAAATTTTCACTTATAGTCGTCGATTTCATTTAAAAGAAAGAATCATTCTTTCTATCGCTTTCAGACTTCAAGAATAGGTATAATGGGGCGTGTACGGTTTGTCGTTAGTTGCGTTTTTCTCTTAATTTTTTTTCCGATTCTACTTTAGCTGGTCGAATCTGTAGAAGTATCCCACCATCAAACTGACGCCAACAAAAATATCGACGCGCGAATTATAATTTCTAGATGGGAAAACGACTTCCGATCAATTACAACGCTCCCGCTAGGTCAAAAAGCTCGACGGTGCTAACATGCCTATGTAACGTTATGCTCTCTTACGTCTTTCTTTGTTGGCTATCTAAAGAAAAAAAAAATTGATCAAAACATTCAAACAAACATTGGGTCATTAATCTTTTTCACCTATGGAAGTTTTTGGTCTGAACTGTTGCCTACTGAAAAGCCTAAGCTATTAATAAAGAGTTTTAGTAGGTCGTTCCGGTACCTCCGATACCCCGGATAATAATACCTGACAACGTTATGATGCATGTGCAAAGGCGGCGGCAGAGTATCGGGTAACTTTATCAGTCTTCGGAACAATCTACTAAAACTCTTCTACTGTGCGGTTATGTGGGAAGCTTTCCGCCGGCCATATTTTGTATTTTATATGCATACTTGCATTTTAACAACCAAATAATAAAGGTGAAAACCGTACAAGTCACCGTAAGTTATGAACGAAATTCATTAATGTTGCACGCCTGAACAAGGAATACAATTTAAAAACATAACTATAAATTCAATGTTGTTTTTTTTTTTTTGTCATATAGCAAACATAGCTGATTGGCAGAGCTGAGGGTGAGTTCATGAGACACAGGCCGTTGTAAGAGATAGATTTTAGAACACTCGTACAGTTAATGTTCAAATGTAATGGTGAACATCCTGTTTGTAGAACCTCAAACGCGCGACAGGTAGCAACTGTAGCTGTTATGCGGGAAAACGAGAACATGGCTACTGGGACCTATGGAAAGACTGTTTTATAGACTGCCGCAAATAATTACCGTGTGTGCGGTTACTTTTTAGTAAGAGATACATTCCTTGGAATGTTCAGATACGATAATGGAAAGCAATATTGGTGCGCAAGCAGCACCATATTTGGTACTTACTTCACGGACGAGGCGGTCACTGACCAACCGACTTCTTTGGAATGCTCAGTATAAATGACGCATGGGTAGCCATTGGAGGCAGCTATTGGGTTAGCGTCGTCGTCGCGTGTGTGGCGAGTGCGTCTGTCATTTGTGTTATAATTCCTTGTTTCTGTTAAATGCACTATACGTGTGCAGATGTGCATGTAAGCAGCGTGGAAAAAAATCTATCTAGCGACAATACATTTTTTTGCTAATTTTGAACTTGACGTTGACAAAAACCACAGGGCTCTCATAGATGCTAGGTTGGTCAATAAAAGTTATCAGCGTCTTGACAGAGTAACCGTGACTAGCTTGACCATTACTACCTACGGTTAACTATGTACCTAATAGCAGACGTGACAAGCAGTTCCTAGCTTTTGTCTAGTAAATACTACTAGCTGTTTGTAAAAACGAAACGGGGCAGACCACCACATTTGCTACAAAAGCAAACCACGCACTGCTGCAGCATCCAACCTCCTTGTAGCTCAGACTGGCGGGCTGCGTATATTGCGTTCCAGCACCAATCTTCTTACTAAAATCTGTAAAAATCAAATATTTGTTTCGTTTTTTTTTAATAATGTGTATGGTATCACCATAACTACAGGAAGAAACGTAAAAATATCTCAAGGCACTGTAAATATACACTGAGAGCAGACGACGTAAACCTCACGGCGTCATAATGTTTTGAGCCCACGTGATCGCCTTCTGCGACGTCATCCCGAGATACCGACTCACAAAAGCAAAATCAAAACCACTGAAGAAAAAATAACGCTATTATTAACCATTTTTGATTACTTGGCGTATTTCACGTTGCATTCTATGATTAGCGGGGATATATATATGCCTTATTCAGAGTAAAATAGTGCGACCCGAAATTTGACTTGCCATTTCAGCCACTCGTGACTCAAAGGAAAACAAACTCCTTTAAAGCAACACTACTACAAAAAATCAGAGACAACCAGCCCCCCCCCCCCCCCCAAAAAAAAAAAAACCGAACACACATATTTTTAGACAAGGAACCAAACGGAATACCAAAGTGTCCTAACCTTAATGTTAGAACTTTCCCAATGCCTGTTAGAAGCGAGCGACACAAAAAAAAAAATCACGTAAGTGAGAAGTTTATAATCGTAATGAAGAGTCAAGAAGCCCGACAAAAAGATAACCAAAAAGCACACAAAGGTAGTTGAGGCTGATAGGAAAAACTTCAAGCTGGAACAAAGCAACCTGCTGGAAGTCTTTGAGTGTTGGCAAACGTTTCGCAAAGAGCCTTAGCTTGCTCAGGGCGCTAAGAGCCTGAAAAGCTAGACGCCGCCCAGCCATTCTCAGGCTTCCATTCGCGGCGAGAGTTTCTGTGTCGCCATCTAGCGGATGGCGACACAGCTTTGAAAGCGGACAGACGCCGCTTCTCACAGCTAAATCGGTCTTCGTTCAGCCTCGCTGTCTCGCTAGTTACTTTTCGTTTTGTCCACGTTTTCTATAATACCTTTATTAATTTTTTTATTTGTCGCAGACGATTACAAATTTTTGCGCCTGACAGGTTTTGATCTCAGGCTTCAATTCTGCTAGCTAAAATGCATGTGTAAAAGTGCTTCTTTTTTTTTTTCTTTGGGGGGGGGGGGGGCGGTAAAGCACGGCAAAGATGTTCCTTTTGAGCTCACTAATGTTTCAGATTCACATATGTTTCTAGGACTTTCCTTTGCAGTTTGACAAGAATTCTACGACGGCCTTCGTTAGAGAACAATCAGTGGTATCATGGTTGTTCTGGTTTCCTCCCTTGAGATAAAGTTACTAGTTCTCTATCCCAGCGGCTGTAGCTTTAAAAAGAGCAGTCTTGCACATATTTGCTTGAAAATACACCCTGCACTTTACCAAGTTTAATAAAATCAGTAACGGCATCACGTTTACCATTTTGGTAATTACAGTGAAGTGAGTGCTCCGTCCCAGCATCTAAAGTATCACTCTGTGTCTTTGCAGACTTAATGCAACAATAAATGTTGAATTCTCTATAGGTACACAATTTAAAAGCCTAACTTGAACTTCAAGAAACAACGAAAACATAACATTGCACACAATTAAAAGCAGAAAAAAAATTAAAGACGTTTACAATTCTCTGTAACGCAGAATTAGAACGTAGCATTTGTGGAGGAGGAGGGGAGGGTATGGAGGGGCAGGGTATGCCCCTCTTCCTTCCCCGCTAAATTTAGCGGGGAAGCTTTTCCGCTATATTTAGCGTAAAGATTTTACCCTCGAGCAGTCACGTGCGACATCACACGTGTCGTCACACGTGATGTCACGATGGTAGATTAACCGGGAAATGTTTTCTGCTATATTTAGCGAAAAAGTTTTCCCGCTAAATTTAGCGGGAATATTGGCAATGTTAGACGCGCGAGACGTCACACGCGACGTCATACGTCAAGTGTTTCCTATGCTGATATCAACGTTACTAGATTACCTCAGTTGTGGAACTCCCGCGGAGGGGGTACCCCCCTCACTCACTTCAATCCGCCTGTCGTCGTTCGAAGCGCCATCTATATTTTCGTTTCATAACTGTGCGTTCCAAAGAGCACAGCTGAAGCGCCAAATGGCGATCACAACGCCGCCATTTCTCCCGCAGCGGTCACTCGAGGAACTGCACGTGACATCTATTTTGGCTTCAATCGGCCATTTCGGAGCCGAAACAGATACGGTGGAAAAGGTTACAGGGGTGCCACCCCCGTCTCCCCAGCGGACGCGCCGCGAAATATCACCCGAAGTTAAGATGCGCCTAGGTCGGGACGCGCTACCTGAAATCGCCGCTGAGGCATGGTTGTATAAAAACAATATTAATTGTGCTGCAAAACCTTGCAAACTAAAAATTTTAGAAAACATCACGCGCCCCTCATTTTGTACTAAACTCCAATAAAAGTTACTACAAAAAGAGTTTTTTTCCGTTGGTTTTTACGTTTCTAGTAACGTTGAAACGAACGTATCCCGATTCAGTTACCAAAGCAGCCGTCCGGCGGCGCGTCGAGCGACGCCGGGCGAGTCGTGGTGAGTGAGGGGGGGTACTGTTCGTGCATGCAGCGTCTATGAGCAGTTCCGTAACTGAGTTAATCTAATAACGTTGGCTGACATCACACGAGACGTCACGTGTGACGTCGCTTGGGTAACGTCGTGACGTTACCCTCGTGAGGGTAACCCTCGTTACCCCCATGAGGGTGACCCTGGTAATCCTCGTGAGGGTAACCCTCGTAACCCTCACGAGGGTAACCCTCGTGCCGTCACGCGTGACGTCACGTGTGACTTTATTATGGGAAACGTTTCATAATGCAACGCGTGGTTACGCCCTCGGCGACGGCAACGGCGATGGCGACGGCGACGCCGCTCAACCCGGAAACGGGCGCCAAACAGCTGCGCTCTAAAAAAAATTAAAGCTGTTTACAATTCTCAGTAATGCGAAATTAGAGAGCAGCTCCTGATGAGAAGGAGGGAGTGTGTGGAGGGGAGGGCATGCCTCTCCTTCCCCTCTGTACCCTCCCCTCCTCCTTTTTCTCCCCTCCTCCTCCTCTCCCCTGCTCCTCACCTCCTCCTCATCCTCCGCTGGTCCTCCCTTCCCTCCTCCTCCCCTCCTGCCGCTGAATTTGTTCATGGGTTACGTGACACGAAGTCGTGGCTTCATTTTCCCCGCTAAATTTAGCGGGGAAACTGAAGTTGGTGTTGAGGTCACGTGACATGAATTTCCCCGCTAAATCTAGAGGGGAAACTTAGCCCGCTCAATTTAACCGGGAAATATTTCCTTTTTTGGCGGGAAAGTTTTTCCGCTCAATTTAGCGGAAAAATTTTCCCGCTAACTTTAGCGGGGAAACGTCGCATAATGCAACGCGCGGTTTATCGACGCCGACACCGCTCAACCCGGAAACGGGCGCCTCCCTTACAAAAATTATCAATGAGTTTCAATTGAAGTTCTATAGTGTACTCTATAAGAGTACATTAGAAACTCAATTGAAACTCGTTGGTAATTCTTGTAAGGGCTAAGACCTGAGCTCTAAAAAAAAAAGCATAGGCAAGCTTCTAGACACTCCAGTGAATATCATCACGTCAAATAATCTTTATCAACCAGTAAATTGGTTGAGTAAATTGTCATATAAACGTAAATAATTTTATCGACAGCTAACATTTGAAAGACAACCATTTGAGGTATTGCACTGATGTAGATAATATGTCATAACCATAATGACAATATGATTAAAAAAAGAGGAGATGAGGAATGTTTTATATATCATCTGCCAGTGAACAAATAATTTTTGGGTCCAGTTATAATTACTGTCAGTAAAACACAACAAACCCCAGGATCACAGTCAGTATTCTGCGGACGTTACATTGAATTTTGCCTTGCTGACCATAAGTCATCTAGAAAACCTATTTAACTTTTGTAGCATTGAGCAAAAAAGTTGAAAAGCCCACATTTCAATGCACGAAAAACAAAAAAGAACTTCCAATGACGCCTACACGGTCACAACCGTGCGTCGCAGCTACTGCATCCTTTAAAAGGCAAGACTTGCTCGAATATGCGATTCTCACGAACTGATTTGTTAGACACAGGAGGTCCTTTCGTTTTCGACAACGTAAAGGCTATTTCTTCTTTCAATTTTGCAACGCGACAGGTGACACGGACGACATGGAGAAAGAAATTCAGTTGAGGAGAGAAGAAAAGTGGGATTATCGGATTATCGTTGGCGCCGAGTCCCGCCGTTGAAATTCCTACGGAGGACGAAAGGGGCAGGAGACACTCGCGAAGAGAAGCAGAGCATCCTACAAAATACTAGACGATTCCACGTGACAGCATCTGCTAAGTGGTTCGAGCATACCATATCGCGCTCGCCCGCACCTTTTTGCGCTGTTTTAATCTCATCTCTACTTCCCCAGTTGTTGTTCTCTTGGATATAGATGGAAACTTACACCCTCTTTTTTTTCACATCGCGTATGCTGTGTCACTTGCAACAGAACAACAACGAACCACCGCGCCGCGTCCGAACGCAAGCGAACGCGCCGTAGCGCTAGCGATGGAAACAAACCCAGCATCCCGGGTATCACGTGACGTTCACGTGCTGCTCAGTGGCGCCCCCTAAAGTGGTTTTCGCCGGAGAAAATAATTCGTGTTGGCATGACTTGGCAAAGGATAAAGGCTACGCCCCTTCCGAACCAACCAAAGCCAAGTCAAGTACGCAACAGCTCTCCACATACGGAGAGAATACACTCCGAAGGTACGAATTGTCACGTGCCTTGTTCTGACGTAGCGTTCGCCCTTTGCCAGGTTAGGCCGAATTTCGGAGTAGAGGGGCATCTTTTGTGCTTCTTTCGTTGGTTATTGAAAGAAATATAGATACAGAATAAGGCAGAGGTTTCGCTGAGATCTAAGCTTCAAGTCTGCGAGAATCTGGGGGAGGTTCTTATGGAGCGGATGCGATATGCCGTTTTCGCTCCGTAAACAACTTCATTCGCACTCGAGATTCCAAATCCTGTTTCTTTCGGACCGGTACCTCGGGGTATCGAAGCGGCTGACTCTTTCTTCTTCTTTTTTATTGCTTAAAAAAAAGGAAATAACAATGGGAAGAGATTTGAACGCTCGTATCTCTAACGGCTTGAACACAACGAGGCAAAAATACTTGAGGTGGAAAAGGAGGGTATTATACGCCTCCCGTTCAATTCAAAAAGCGTAATGCCCCGGAACTTTTTTTTATGACACTCAGAGAAGAAGACAAAGCGTAAACAGGTTTAACATGAGGTGCAAGAATAATCGGAAAAAATGGGATTATATAATCGCAACTTTCTTTCGCACCAGGCCCATCATGGGCGGATTCAGTCAACACCTGCTAAATAACAAGGCCTCAGCTTGAATATTCTTTTACGTCACCTACGAAGGGCCAGCGCGGCCGGTGCATAAAGTGAACACAAGCCCTGCGTCAACGTTCGGCTGAGGTACGTATTCCCACTGGTGGAACACGAGTACCTGCCGACCGCTTACGCGGTGCTCCTGTTCAATCTTTGGCCCGCGCTGGCCCCATGTTGCTGACACAGAAAAGTCAGCCAGCGCTTCCACCTTGCAGTCGAGAAAGGGTTGATTGAGCAAGCGACCCGTAGAAAGTGCGCGGAAAGCGGAAAGTGTGTCACCGCGAAAAGCGTGTCAGACTCCGCAATAAGCACACGGTCGGGTTTTTTCAGCACCGATTTACGCGTAAATATAGAAGCCATATACTAAAATTCGGCACTTGTCAAATCGACGGTGAATAACTCGCGACGAATATCTGTCCTTGGAGTGGAGAGCGTGCTGGAAAAGATAATACGCCTCGCAAGTGGGCTCATTTTCGTTTTCTGCGCATGAGAAGGAGGTAGCGGTGACGTCAGAACGCCGAGCCCTGATTGGCTTGATCGCTGACCCCCTATCTGAGCGTCGTCTGCTCCTTTGCAACGTCGTCTGCTCGCAACGTTGCCTGCGTCTGTCTTATCTTTCCTGCGACTTTCGGAAGTGCAGGTCTTACGAGCGAGCTCGAATTCGCCTTTCAGAGAGGGCAGACGAAATAACTCGAGCGGTACGTTATTTGTGTCTAACATCTAGCAGACGCGCATCAAGGAGGAAGTCAAAGAACTCACTGGCGAGGTGTCCCGAGGCGCCGAGGTTTGTTTGCTAAGAACCGAGAGTGAGCGTGTTAGTGTCCGCAAGTTCCCTCCCAAATACTTTTTCCCTTCTTTCGTGTAAGGCGAGACCTTCTCCGGGGTGTCCAAACAGATACTCAAAACGCACGACCCGCAATTCGTGCGGCGCTCCGCTTCCGGTTGTTTTTCTTTGCCGGGGGAAACCGTCAAATCTGCCAGGGTAACTTTCCTCCGTCAAATCTCCTCAAGGTTTGACGGGGGAGGTTTCCCCGGTCAAATTTGGCAGGAGTTTCCCCGGCAAAGAAAAACAACTGGAAGCGGAGCGCCGCACGATTTGCCGGAGTCGTGCGTTTTGCTGTATCCTGTTTGGACACCCTTCACTCTTTAATGGCGTCGGCGGGTTGGCGCAGTTAACGTCGTCTGCTTTACGTCTGCTAGTCAAAGCGATGGCTGCTTTACCTTTCCTGCGTCTGTCGGAGATTCACCGCTTTTTCACCGGCGAGAGTCACCGCTGCCTCGGAAAACAAGGAGATGACAAGAGGAAGAGATTGACCTCTTAATCTAAAATTGAGGTCAGCGATCAAAGTATAATACGGGAAGGGTTCACAAGGGTCGCGCGGGCATATTCCATTCAGCACGCCAGCCGGTCGTGGGCAGACGGTCTTGGCCAAGGACCGTCGGAGCACCGCTGCGCCGAGTCGGAGTGCCTGCTAGGCCTATCTGCCGAGCTCGCTTGGTCGGAGTCGGTGGAATCGTGGCCGTTGGAGCATTTCCGGGTGTTTGTGGATCCAGCGTTCTTGTTCGTCGTGGTTTATTTCAAGTACTTTTTACTTTTTTTCTTGCTGCTTGTAGTCGGGACGCGTGAGAAGAGCACGTACAAAAATAAACGTCCGTTGGTCGTCGCGACCAAGTAACTGAGCGACGCTGTCGGCCATGCTGATTTGATCGTAAGAAGTGCGTAAGACAGCTTCGGAGCTGTCGTAGGATTCCGTCGTAACCTGCGCAAAACTTACGATAATTTCGTTTCGTGAATACGAATTTGTTCTTACGTTTTGTCTTACGCACATTTTTGGCGTAAGATCGTTTCGTGAATCTGGCCTCTGCACTTTCGAAAGTCGCAGGAAAGGTAAGACAGACGCAGACGACGTTGCGAGCAGACGACGTTGCAGAGGAGCAGACGACGCTCAGATAGGGGGTCGCGATCAGCCAATCAGGGCTCGGCGTTCTGACGTCACCGCTACCCCCTGCGCAAGAAGCAGACGAACTTGCCCTCCGCATACAAATAATGGGGAAGGACACAAAACAGACGTCGACGTCTCCTTGTGTTATATGTTCTTCGCATAATTTATATTAGAATTTCTGTCGGTATGAACATAAACATTTTGTTGTCCTTATCTGTTTTTCGTTTTTCTTTTTTTTTTAGGTGGGGACGTTTAAATATATCAGGACGTAGCATGACGACATGTTAACGTTATTAGATTAGCTCAGTTACGGAACTGCTCATAGACGCTGTTTTGCGCGGAACAGTACCCCCCCCCTCCTCCCTAAACCTCACTCCACCACGACTCACCCCCCGTCGTTTCAAGCGCCGGACGGCATCTGCGGATACTGCGGCAATGATGGTCTTACGGAGTACTGACGTTTCCAAGCACTAGCAGTCTGGATGGCGTTCCACCGTACTCTATGCAACACACAGCAATGAGTGCGGAAATTCAGATGGTGCTTCCAAACGATGGGAGGCGAGCAAAGTGAGTGATGTGAGGTACCCCCTTCAAGGGGAGTTCCACTACTGAGGTCATCTAGTAACGTTACGACGTGATCAGCGACGCCGGAAAAGGAAAACTCAATCCCAGACAGCCTCGCGCACCGACGTTGCTCTCGTCGTCTGCTCGCCGCTCGGTCGGCTCGGTCGGCTTCGTTAGGCTTAGTCATGTCCGCTCTGTTCATGTGGTCTGCTTTGTCTGCCCATTTTCACGGCTGGCTTTCGAAACGATCGACGCACTCAAAGAAGTTTCGACGCGCACACGCAGTCGCAGCGCGAGAGAAGGCAACGAACACGCGCTGGCAGCGGAGCTTCTAAGGCCTTCTCAACCCGGCGTCCCCCAGCGTCCGTGCGTCGGCGCCTATGACGACTCCCTCTACACGATGCTTTTGGGCGCAAGGTGTTTGTCGAGGCGTCTGCCTCACGCCTTCCTCTTGCTGGCCGGGCAAGTGCTGGGCTAAGAATCTCACCAGTTCGACACCGATTCAGTGATCGCCGTCATTTGAATAGGGTGCACAGAGCCGTGGTAACGCCGTTGTTTTCCCCGTATTTTAATGGCAGCGTCCATTAACTGAGTTTTTCCTATTGGCCGTGATACGGAGGGATATTTCGTGGCCACTGCCTACTTCCGTTACAATTCTCTCCATATATGGAGTACGCGGACGCCACTTTCTGCCTCATTGCAACCTCCACTCCCTCGGCCTTAAAAAGTGCAAAGACGCGCTTCCGTGAATTTTTGCTTTCTTCGTAAGGTTCGTAAAAGTTTTAAAAAATCTAATACAAGTGCTGCTGTTGTTGTTTTGTTGCTATTTTCAGTCAGCGGCCGTTGTTTAAACAAATATGGATCTTTTTTGTCCTTCTGTCGACAAACGAAAAACCGGTTTGTTTTTTACTGTCGTAAATTTTAAGTGGTCACTTTCAAAAAGAAAAGAAACACTGCAGCAATATTTTATTTATTTTTGCATTTGGCACATAGACGATTGTGTCCCCAATAATCGGAATAAATGCTGCAGTTCTCGTGTCGATGAGCGACTTCGTTTCTTCGCCACACACTCGCTGACACGTGTCGAATTATCTTTCTAATTTTTGAGCAACCAGAGCACTCCTATTGCTTATAAGAAGCGTACGGTCTCCCACAATTTGAAAGGCCTATTCGCTCAGGATGTTTATGCGGTGGTGCTAAGTACACTTTGTCCTAAGGCAATTTATTGTTATATAAAGAATAGAACGAAGGTTCGCTTATTTCCTCACTTCCAGAATTGTCGGTCTGGTCCAAACGAATCTCGCCCAGCCACTAAAACTACGTCGTCAAATGGGTGTTGTCGGAGAGTGTACGTTGACCGACTTTTTCTGTACAAATCTGTCCGTCAGAAACACGATTTTTCCACTTTTATAGACGTTTTCTTCAAGGGCGCCACCATGTTGAATTGTCGTCACTTCCAGTATGGGCGAAAACATTGTTTTGCCGTCGCCACGCCAGTAGAAGAGACATTCGGATATAAGCGTAACCGTCACACATTATCGTTTTGCCTCCCCCTTATTTTTTTACCAGTTATAGGTTGAAACGTTTTAGTATTTTTCGTTGCCCATACCGGATACGCCTATTAGGTGGCTGGGGACGAGAGTACACAGAAAAGGTCTATAGCGCTTCGTATCATCTTCGAGATATGCAACTTCCTAGTTCTGCAAGGTTCATAGAAAGAACTTACAATCAGTCATGACGTCCCCATATTTTTTAGTACGATTGACTTGACTTAATGTTCAATTACCAGATGAACTCTGGTAAGAGACCTTTGTTTGGATGAACAAGATATATATTTAGTTTGTATAATGTACACAAACAGGCTGTATAAAAACAGGCTTTCGTATGCCCAAACTGGGTGAGGGGACTGCGCGTGCGCACAAATCAGTTTGCTTGACAAGAGAAGTCTGGGCATGCGCAATGCCGACAGCATCGCCACCGCGGAGGCTTGACGTCATAGAGTTAACTTGGTTTATAAATTAAAAAAACTTTCAGCCTTTCCATTCTGGTGAAAAAGAAGACCATCGAAGCTGTACAATGGTGGGAATGAAGCAATGGCCGGCCGCAAGTCCGCAAGCCACAGTGGAAAGGCTGGACAGCTACCGCCATCTATGAGCGACAGCGGCAACCAGAGAATCAGCAAACCGGTTGTCTGGTTGCCACCGTCTCTCATAGATGGCGGTAGCTGTCAGAGTTTCATGTCATCATTTGTTTGCTGATGGACACGATACTGGGGAAACTAGCCGTTAACAGCACCGCTGTAATTATAATTTGCAGTGCCCACGTACTAAATTAAGCTCGTCGCCCGTGCTCTCGCTCTTTTTATTAATCGATGGCGACAAACTTTTACGGAAGTAAGAATAAATATTTTTACCTTTTTCGTTTCGCAAAGTGTCCTTCTACTTCATGACGCTTAGCGCAGGAGAATCGCTACGGATGTTACTTCGACCGCTATAAAATTTTCACTTCCGTTAGCTGACGCAAAATTGGCAGGCTATTTTTAGATTTTCGGGTGAAACGAGAAAGAAATAGACGCAAACTGTAGAATGAGTGCTTTTTTATATTTCTTTTTATCCTGTATTTCCGTGATGTCACTAAACAAGGTTGAAATTCATCCACCTGGTTTCCGAAAAAATAATAATAAAAAAGTCACGGGATATGAAAAAAAAAGTTTTACTATTTTTACTTCCTTAATTAGAAAGCCTTCCGTTTAAATCTTTATTTTTTTCTTGTCTTTGGTTTTCTTTTTTTTAATTTGACAGAAAATAAAGGGAAAAGGAACGAGTTAGGTGCCGATACAAACAAAGGCTTTGTCGAGAAGAAATAATCTCAAAAGTTCTTTGAACCATTCATCTTATTTGCAGAAGATTTGCTCCGTCGAGATTGGTTCTAATAACGGCGCGTAGAGAACTGCCAATTTTCGATAGGCGCACGAAATTCGATCCTTGGGACTAATGAGAAAATCTTCATCCAGGCGAGAGAGACTGAGAACTTTAATTTTGCCGCACTGTGTAATATGATCTTCGTTATCTATACACCGTGAAACTCCGTCGCTGCTTTTGTTCGTGTGGGTGTTGCATTCTTCTCTCATGGGCGCAGAAGTTTGGACAGCGAGCTCCGTTCAATCAAAAGTTGGGCAGCCTCCGATCGTGTTAGGAACTATCGTCAGGTCCAGCCTCAGAGATGGCGACACCTGGAAACATAAATTAGAGATGTAGAGATGTATCTAGTGATACAGTGTGGAGCGCTGGAAGTCAAGTCCGTTTTGTCCGTCGAGTGCCTTATGATTTTCAGTACTCACTCGTGCGCTTTAGCCACCTAGCATTTTATTCTAGAAAGAAATCATGAATCAAATAAAAAAGGGGTACCAATTCAAATTCTTTCGAGTTGCTGTACCCATGAGCAGAACTGAATGTCCGGGTTGCTGGCGACTGTAACGTTCGTTAAACCGAAACGCAGAGAAACGCACTTCACATCGTTCGCGGCGAAAACGTCTTTATTCCTGGGAAGCATGTTCTATATATAATGGCCTATGATGCATCAGCATGACTGATATGATGATGATAATGATGAATACATTCAGGAAGCCACCTAGCTGCCATCACACCCCTTCCCCATAAACAAGCGCTAACCAATGTCCTGCAGGTCTTCGTGGGGAATAACGCACCACAGGCTTTCTTGTCCTCGTGCTTCTCCTTGGTGGTGGAGTGTAAGGAGCACCCACTGCTTGAGGTGTGGCTTGGCTTGGAGCAGCCATAGCAGGATGCGAGTCAACCGGAGGAGGGGCTGCAGCGTCAGTGCTGTCTCGGGTGTGGTAGCATGCTGGGCGGGTTCTGTTGCTGCTGTTGTCAGAGCAACGTCACGATGTTCATGCCCCCCATTATCTGATGCTGTAGCAGCTTGAGCGAGGTCCGAGCACAGGTGCCCTTGGTGACGCCTTCAACACACTCTAAGTGGCCACCAATTATCGCCCTCTCCGCTGATGTGGCCATTTTCTACGACCTGAAGGATGCGCTTTCCTTCAACGACGGTCTCCTGCTGCGCGGAGAGCAATTTCGTCCATCCCCCACGACTATGCAATCCGCTCTTGTCGCCAGAGCACAAAGAGGGCCACAACGAGGATTGTGAAGACTCAAGCACGCCTTCGCGAGCCTCTGTTGGTGGCCCTGCATGAACGCGGAAGTGCGTAGTGCAGTCAGCGACTGCAAGATCTGCAACACCTCAGACGAGAGTGCCAAGACGTCACCGACCCCTCTCCAGCCAGTGCCCTTGCCAGAGCGGCCTTGGTCAAAGGTGGGCATCGATGTCGTGGGCCCTTTTGAGCGAACGGAGCCCGCGTGTCGCTACGTCATCACGCTGGTGGACTACATTTTCAAAGTGGCCCGAGGTACAGTTCTGCCCAAACGTCACCACGGGGAGGATCACGGACTTTCTGCGAGCCATCTTTGCCAGAGAATGGTGCCCTGACAGCGTGGTGAGCGACAATGGGCCGAAGTTCGTTTCAGGCGAATTTGAGAGTCCTTAAAGCGCGCGGTATAAAGCACCTGCTGGTTTCCATCTACAACCCCAGTCTAACGGGCAGGTGGAACGTTTCAACCGCACCCTGATCGGTTTTCTACAGTGCGCCACCCTTGAGCGAGGCAGCATCCGGTCATCGCTAGTAGACTACCTGATGATATATTGATGCACGCCCCATGCCACGACTTGAGCTTCTCCTGCTCTCCTGCTGCATGGACGGAAGCCTCGCACCCGGCTTAACATCGTGGGGCTGTCGTCGGCGCAGTTCTGGCAAAACCCCTTCGAGAAGCTGCAACGGCTGCGACAGCGAGTGCAGCAGAGGCAGCAGTACACAGAAGGAGTACAACGACCGGCGTCGAGCGGCGAATACCCCCAGATTCAGGATTGGCGACTGGGTTAGAGTGAATAAACCAGGAAAGGTAGCCAAGGGGGAGTCGGCCTTCGGGCTACCTCTACGTATCATGAAGCGGGTTGGTTGGTGGACATTCCAGCTGGGAGATGGTAGAGTGTGGAATGCCTCGAAATTCGCAGCTGCTTCCAAGCCAAGTCAAGGAAGCCTTCAACAGGGGACATCGGCTGCTGCTCAAAGTGGCCAGCCCGAAAGCCACGCTGCTACTCCAGGGGACACGTACCACAGGCATAATACTTGGCAGCCACAATAGTCAAGTTCGACCATGCAGCAGCTGCCTCGATTGCGGACGACTGAGTGCAGACCCGCCCCGGACACACCACCAGGAAGGGGGACTTTAACTGGTCAGTGCCCTAGGCAGGTGCTTCTAAGGCGCTCAGAGCGTAACATTCGACCTCCAGTGTGGTATGGAGACTTTGGTGCTCGAAAGACTGGGTGGACTATTTTCTTTTTCGTTTTATGACTCATTGTGAACTATGTGCGTGTTTCTCTTTAAAGAGTACTAAACATGCCCTTTCCTGTTGTAAACTGGCGCATAATGTCTTGTGGTCATGAACTCGTAATTTGATGGAAGACCTAATTTTTATTTTGAAAGCTTTGTATCTTGTTTGTTGGGATTGTTTCTGTTAAAGAAAATGATAATTTGATGGAGTTAGGGGTTACGGAGCTGATGTAACAATGCAGGGCGACGATTTGTGTCTTTTGTTCCTTTTGCTCGAATTTGACTTTCTTTGCGATGTTCTCTCTGATCTCACTCTTTCTCTCTCTATCTCTTTCTTCTCGTCTCCTTTGGGGTTTTCGTCACCTCGCGTCTACGCCCCAGCGGAGGACGAGGACTATGGCCACCGGGCGACGGGCAACCGAAGCTCGCGCGCCTCCCGCATAGCCTCCGTCAGATGCGGACCCGGCGGGATCGACCCGCCACTGGGGATCCGTACCAGCGCTCGCCCGGAGCACCGAGGCGGCAATGCAGCAGACATGCCTCCTCACACAGCCGGCAGTTCAACGACGGAGCCATAGAGTGCCCGGTCGCAGATTTGGAGCGCGAGGATCTGGTAGCGGAGAGCATTTCTCGGGGAACTTGGATGTCAGCGCACAGCTTGGCGGCGGTGAGGACCCGAAACATGGTTTTCAAACCCGACGAGAAAAGACGCGGTAGCGCGAGGAACGCGAGGTGCACGAACGGACATTCCATCGCTCGGGAGAAGTGTGTTTCGGCGTCTCGCCGCAGCGGGGCGCCAGTCACGTGGCTCTCCTCTCATCCGTTGTCTGCCGCTCTACCTTTTCTATTTCGGCGGCCGCTTCTCGTGGCGATTTGCCAGGCTTTGTTAGTATAGAGGAGGCTATGGTTCAGTTCAGTTTTGATCTAACTTTCTTTGCTCCTTCGTGTTGTTCCTTCTATGCTATACTTCGTTTCAGCTTGGGTCCAGACGCAGCCGATGCTACGAGCGCGAGCGTGTGGCCCTGCACAGTGCTTGCCATTGCACGCGCGCGCGTGCAGTGGCAGGCATGTTCAGGAAGCCCGGACGCTCGCGCTTGTAGCATCGCCTGCGTCTGGACCCAAGCTGAAACGAAGTATAGCCATCTGTGGCACCGTATCCCGAACACCTGCGGCACTGCCGAACGGCACGCGCCAAGAGCGCGCGCTCTGCTGCGCGCGCTGTAATCTTTGCTTATTTGCTTTCTTCTTTTTCCTGCTTCGAAAATTAAACAGTTCTATGATGTAACTCCGACTCGGGTGGTCGCTGCCTAGGCCGCCTCCACAGCGGCGTCAGAGCAAGAAGTAGTGAAGATGTAGTTTCTTTTGTCTATACTCCGTTTCATACTTAGTACACAGCGCTGTCAAAGCTACTGTCGCGGGCGCGTGGTTTCATCTATTGTTTCATTCGCGCGAGAACGCGTGCAAATGAACACCGAGATCAAAACCAGTGCTCGCCCTAGCAGCTTTGACAGCGTTGTACACTAAGTATGAAACAGAGTATAGAGCAGAGCGTGGACTCCGTTCACCCAATACAAAGAAAATGTCCGACACGATCCAATCCAATTCATTCCAATCCAAGACAAAAAGACCAAAGCGTTGAAGACAACAAAAAGAGGATCTCAGCAACGACGCCCAGCCCAGTGCCTCAAAAACCACGAAACGTTTAGACCTCCCAATGGAAAGCCGAGATACGAGCGAGTACAGCGACGAACTCGTGTCCTTCAGGGCGGATTGCCAAAACTGTCCCAACAGCTTGCACAAGCGGCTCAAAGCTTTTCTTCACGAGGGCAACAATATGCTGCTTGTCATCAAGACCCACGTCTCCGAGCACTCGCCTCGACACGCGCCCGACCTCGAACATGCCGTGTTATGCTACAACATGATCACCGTTCATCTAGACGACTACTTTGCCACCATGGCGCGCTACGCGTCCGCAACAGTGTCTCAGCGAGAGCTGAAGTGGTGGCCAGATCTGCTTTTTCGTTGGGTGGCGTCCGTCGTGTTTAATGTCCTGGACAAAGTGGACATCCAGACCCTCGACTACTACGTCAACGTTGACAACCTGAGGCAAGTGTTCAGGCATCTACAGTGGGCCAACTTGCTGTTCAACTGGAAGTCCGTAATGGACAAATGACATTCTGAGGGTTTTTCGCAGTCTTTCGGCAATTTTTATGTAGGTGGGTTTCCTTGAGAGTCTATGGCAAGTTTTCGGGTGTCGCAATTCGGTCAACTTGTCATTTTAATGAAAGTACGTTTTGAGCACCGCCTGCTGTCCCTGTGGGTCTTGTGGAAGGTATAATCTAGATGCATGTGTTTCATACTCCATCTCACACTTAAGACTACGATCCGCCTGAACAAATCGAGCAGCGCCGAAAGAGCCTTTTCAAGGCGCACGTCGTCCTCGTATGTCTGATATCACAACTAAACCAATCAAGCACTCAAAAAGCTAAGGATCGCGTTGCATTTACTGTGGGTGATTGCCTTAGCTCCAAATTATAAGGTTTTTGATTTGTGATCATTCGACGACATTACCCACCTTTTGAGATATAAGCGAATTATCTTGGTACCAAGTACGCCTGTGTTCACTCTCCCCTATTGCAGAAGCAATACCTCCAAACTACAATATTTTTCTTTTTCGTGACCAGGAGTGTGCATAACAAAGTTAACACAAAGATAGTGTCGGCGCTCTGTTCTCTTCACTATAATCAACTTTACCTCGAGCCCTTTGACATTTAAACAAAAAGGTGGCCACCGTGTACGGGTATTTTCCCACAACAAACATTGTAGTTGTAATCGTTTAGCCTTCTGCAGAACATATTTGTTTATCCATGTTAAAGTTCTTTGTTGTAACTATTTGAAGTGTCCCACAGGGCAGTATACTTGACCCACTGGTGTTTAATCTGTATATTAATTATATGGTCAACATCTGTCAACACTCACGTTTTATAATGTATGCAGATGAGATGATTCTAATATTTTCATTACTGCGACGAATATTGATGAACTGATAATTAAAGGTAATGCTATCTTGGAGAAGTTTCTTTTATGGTCAGAAAAAAATGGCCTTGAAATAAGTACTGCTAAAACGAAAGCGATTGTATTTAAACCAGTAGATAAACATATTGATACTAATTATGCACTTAAAATTGGTAGCTGCCAGATTTAAATACTAAGTCATCATAAAATGCTAGGCGTCATTTTTTCAGAATAAATGCATTGGGTTCATCATACAGAATTCCTAACTCACAAACTAGCAAATTTAACGATGATAATCACTGAAGAAGGTGAACAAGGGGGCAAAAGACAAACACACATATCAAAACACAGCTACGTGACTGGTGCGCGACTGAAAAACTCCCTCTGGTCCTGGCATCGAACCAGGGACCTCTCCAATTCCAGTGGAAAATGAGAAGTCCCTGGTTTGATGCCAGGACCAGGCGGACTTTTCAGTCGCGGACCAGTCACCTAGCTGTGCTTGAAGATCTGTGCTTGTCCTTTTTCTCCTTTTGTTCCCCTTCTCTAAGGATTATTATCGTAACTTTATATCGTACAGGAAATAACTTTTCGTTTTATTTATGGAACGTAGAAGAAACTGGATTCCTCGCCTTCATTGATCCCAGCAAGCAATGTAAAATTACTTTAAATGCGTAAAATGTTTGCTCTATCAAAATGTTTCTCTCTACATTTTTGTTTAAAACAAGCTGTGTAGCGATGCAAGTTTCTCTTTAACTCCATAATTTTCTTGGCAAACTGGACACCACCATCAGTATTCTATGTGCCAGTATTCAAGCTAACATCTCCAGGTATTAGTTTCCCACGTTTTATATCTCGTTAGAACACCCTCCATTATGATGTTGTTTTCAGCCACGATTTGATGAAGGTGTCGGCGGCCTAACTTTCTAAGTGTCATTTCGTTCCCCGCATTTATAATGCGCACGCCTCTCATGATTCACACAATGCAGTATAATTAAGTGACTGATGGTTGTTTATGCTGACAATGTATATGTGTTGCTCTTTTGCGTATGTGTGTTTTAATGCGCCTGATTATCTGAATCTGAAACGATGAGTCAAATGTATTCTTATTTTGTGTGTTCATTCTAGTTACATAGGCTTTCCTTTGAGCCCCACACCTGTAGGAGCCATTTCAAAATGCCTGCTAAATAAAAACCTTACAAAATATAAACGATATTTTGTTTCAACTCACAAGAACGTACTCAACCTTTAAGAATCAACAAAGCCAATGTGCAAAAGCGTTTGATTTTCTCGTTGGTATTGGTGGCGACAGAAACCCATGTATGTCTTGCGGACTTGAAGAGTTTCTTGGGAACTTCAAGAGTTTCTGCCCACATGCGTTTGGACAACGTTCTGTGGCTATGCAGTCAAAGCAACTTTACTAAATTACCTCTGTTGTGGAACTCCCATGGGGGAGTACCCAACTTTACTCGCTTCAGTTCGGCTCCCTTCAAAGCCGTATATGTATCGAGTTCGGTCATTAAATGGCAAGGATATGGCCAACAAGGGCACGTCATAGGGCGAAATCGCTCCAATGACCTTGGCCGCGATGATTGACAGCTCTTCTGACCAACGACTAACCACGAATATTCCCCTAGCGGAGGCAATGAGCTTAACTCATATCTTCCAATCACACTTTTTAGTTAAGGATGTATACATGGTATTCGGGCCACTTCTGGCCGCTCTGACAGGGAGTCGAGAACACTTTCGATTCGGTTATTAGCAAGTTTTAGTATTGTGTATGGGAGCAAACGCAAGCCCCCTACGTTAGCGTTAACGCTGCGTTCTCCACACTGCGCATGCACCATACGTACGCACTGCTGCGAGCTATGCGTACGTACGCTCGCTATCGATTTTTGCGAGCGTACGTAGCGGTCCCCTGCGTGCCATTCTTGTTGCTCTCGTCACGCACGGGAGAGCGCGAGACTACTCCAGTTTGAAAAATGTCGGCGGTTAGGCAAACCAGTGGAAGTGCTACGCGCGTTGTACGGGTTCGCTTCACCATTGAAGATGACCTCAACCTTGTGGAAGAAAGAGAAAGAAGAAGAAGGGAAAAAGAACGAGGCTCGTGGAGAGCGAGGACACGCGGAGTTCGGAGCTGGAGACAGACGAAAGAGCCGGTGCCGAGCAAGGCCTCCAACAGAAGACCCGGACCACTAGAGAGCCTTGGCCCTCCTCTTCATCGGACTCTGAACTTAAGTACAGATTAAACCTTTTTCCCAATGGTAGCGCATCCCCATGTGACTTCCTCGGAGCGAGTGGAACTCGGCCTGATCGGGCGGTATTGACAGGCGACCCACAACCTCCTCAAAGAAATCAACGCTGACGAACCCTTTCGAGCGCCCACAAAGATGGGTGTCGATAGCCAAGAACGTTGGCGACGCCGTCGAATCCAAAAGGCGTTTACCGTGCGGTCGGTACGCGAGTTGTGCGACCTATTGCTTGCATACTTCCAAGCAAATGACGAGGTCAACATAAGATAGATAGTAGGGATCCCACAACACACTGGAGCGAACCATAGATTGAACTGCTGGTCACACAGTCCCCCCAAAAAAAGGTAAAACACGTTCACAACAGGCAACTGGAAAGAGATTCACGCACTTCGTTACAAAGCGAGGAGATTCGCGGTGTTGGATTGACTTGACCGAATACCCGCCTTGGATTGTATGAAGCAGTTCGCAGGAGCACATCAAGATGGCGCTGCAAGTCTTTACGTATGCGTTTGCCTTCCCCTATACTAAAAGTGCGCGTTTAACGCGCCTTCGTAACGTTCCGTGGACAGCTTGCGTGCGTTGTACGCAGTGCTGACGCAAGGGTCTTTACACTATTCTAAAACTCTCTATTGTTTGCATTCTTTTGAAGGGCAACATCACCACTGCGTTTCGTCTGTTACGCAATTAGATCGGTCTTTTGCTACGTTTTCCGCTTCCACTGGCTTCTTGGAGTGCTATAATGTTTTGCAATAAATTGTACTGGGCAACTTTGTTGTAGCAGATTTCGGAGAAATAAATGATGCAGCGAGCCGCGGCCTTTGAGCGCGAACAGTCTCTGTCACGCTAGCGTCAATTTTACGCTTCACGCTAGGATCGCTTATTTTTTAAATCAAATACGCACAATCCGACTCTTCCGGCCAGCGGACGAATTACACTTGAGTGTTTATGCAAATAAAAATGAATAGAAATATTAGTTATTGTACGCCAAGTTAAAACTAGTATTTTAGCCTGAAGGCAGGTTTTTATAACACAGACCAACTTGGTAGTGTGTAAAATATTTAACAGATGAAATAATAGTTTTTATCGTTATTTTTGTTTTTCTAATCTTAAAACAGAATTACTTCCAGACGGTAATTTTCGTGTGCATGCGAGCTTGTGAACAGACGGTTTATGTGAGAGTCCTGAATAAACTTCAACAAAAACTAACAACAAAAAACTAAAAGAAATGAAAATAAAAAGTCAACTTTGAGAGTTTGTGTCAGCGGAGGACTTCATAACTGGATGGATATTTTCGCATGGAACCGAACTTGGGGTTCGCTTCCATTATAATTTCAGACACGTCAATTTTCGAAGTTTTCTATTCAGCATGCAGTAAAACCTCTGTTCATGACACACTTAAAGACAAACGTGAAACAGCATGGGTACCATCCTTTCGATTTTATTACTCACCCACGTCATCAAACACAACAGCGCTTAAATGCGTCCGTGCGTCGTGTGCGTGTCTGCCGAAACAATGCGATATGTCCCCAGGGGTATCGCGTGATTGTAACAGGTCGGACGCGAAACTAGTTTTCTTAACTTAGCGCCTGGGTTCTAGAATCTAAAATTGCCTTTTGACGTCCGCGTCTGCACCTGTATCCACGTGAATATCATTTACGGGATCGCCGCGGCAGGCCGATGTTGTCACAGTCGCGATATCTCTATTCGTCGTCGAAAACGCACCGCTCGTTTTTTCCCGGGCACGATCGAGCAAGAGTGGCACAATCATTCGCACCCTCCTTCCACTACATCCGACAGGCGTAGCGTAGTTTCGCTTTGGCCAGCCCGAACACTCATGGCGACGAAGCGCAGCTGATGAAGCGAGGCTGTTCTCACACATGCCCTCCCGTGCACGGAAGACATGAAACAATTGCATGCCACGGTTGATTCGTGGACGTGTGCGCGGGCGTCTAGCTTCGTTGGATGTCTCATGTGTGTACAAGTTTTCACTGGGCCGTCAGGTAGTGCCACGTAACTTTCGCCACGGAGGCCAAATAAAGCGAGAGGCGGTGCTTTTCTTAGCGCCGTATGGTCTAGAAACTCACGACGATCTATTTTCAGTCAGGTTTTTGACATATCTTTTCTGATTTTCCGCCGAGAGAAACTTAGAAGGCGCGCTGCACATTCTTGCTTTTTGAAACATACAGAAGAAGCTGGTCAACCGGAAGCTATCCCGGCCACAGGAGGTTCCGCCATTACTTGTTGATGTCTACCTTGAAATACCAGGTATTCAAGTTTTTCATTTCAGCAAGCTAGAGTTGAAGTTTGCGACCCCTCGTAACTGATAGGGCAACGCACGTGACGTTGTCGTCATGGCGACATTCAGAATGCACTCCATCTTTCTTTGGATTGCAGTCGCAGCCACGGCCACGACCGAGTGAAAGGTCAAAACCGTGGACACGGCTTTGTGAAAATTTCGACCCTAACACCGAACGCGCACCCCACGTTCGCAGTTTTGCCTTATATTTCAGGAAACATATCTTTACCATTGTCGCCTTTTCTGGCTCACTAAACGCACTCAGCACCATGAAACTCCATTTTTCCATCAATATCTTACAATTGTCCATTCATGTACTTTCAGCCTTATCCAGAAACAAGAACAAAACAACACCTGCGCCGCGGTACGCGGCATCTTCAAGGTCGTCTCAGATATGTTTTATTCGCCGTATCATCACGGGGGAATACGCAGCGCTGGCTGTGGCGCCGCTTCAGCTGCTCCACCCCGGCTCCCGCCGGATCCTCCCATTGACCCAATTCTCTCTGTATAGGGCTCTGGACTCCCGCCTTTGAAGCGCAACCTAGATTTTCGTTTCTAAACGGTGTATTCCATAGAGCAGAGCCGTTTAAACTGAAAGGGTTTGGCCATCTTAAGGGGCACTGATTTATGCTTGCCAAGGTTTATGTTTGTACATGATATATAAGACCCCGTCTACCCAGAACACACGTTGCGGCTCGAAATATATTTTCTTTCCGCCCGAAAACTGCCGATCGAGTACTGACCAGTTTGAATCGCGCTCACTCTCTTTTCCGTGGTCACGTACCGTTTTCGAACACCGCTGAATTCTCGACCCACCCATTGTTCCTGGGCACAAGCCGACGGGTGCTTTACTCCACAACGTGGGGGTCCCGTCTGTCTTCCCACACTCGTACAGGCCCTAGGGGGTAAGGCTTCTTGGAAGGAGGCCACGGACATCCGCCGTCGCCACCAGCTGGCCATGACGAGAGTCAACCAGCCACCGAGGATGCTGAAAGCTCGTCCTCTCGGGCGCCGGCGTGTAATGACAAAGCGCCCCCCCCCCCCTCCCTTCAGTCCTCAGACCCCGACGTCGCCAAGAAAGATTCTAGGTCAACGTCCATTAGGGACGGCGACGAAAGTGTCTGAGTATAGGCTCTCCGGCCCGGTGGCAGAGGGGTCCGCTGGTGAGTGGTCGGAGAACCCGCCAATCTGGACTGGCTTGGACTGCCCTTGCGGCGGGAGTTCCACTGGTTGGGCAGTTGGGGCAGATGGGGTCCGTCGGGAAAATGGGAAGGGTCTTTGTTTGAAAGAACCTGTTTTTAGTAAGTTCAAAGACGAAATACAGCCTCCGTCGGAGGCTGGTCGCCTTGTGTCGTCTCCGGTCATGGCGGGATTCGGTTTGGATTCGCGGTGCTGAAGCACTGCACTTGATCTTTTCTGAAGTCACAAGTCAAGGGAACTCGATTAAGGTATGTCGAAGTGCTTCTGTTTATGGTGTATTCATTAACTGCGGCTTCGGAACGTGTTTTATTTTGAGTGCGTTCTCTAGCTTGCAAACCGCGCGTCATGCTCTATTCTTTTTGGCACCATGGTTGCTGATTTTGTTATGCAGCACAGAGACCTCATATTCAATCGTATCGAGCGAAACGCCAGTTCTACCGATGGCTTATTATTTATTTTTGCGTGTGTTTTGCGGACTCTGGCATGATCACTTGACCATAAAGGCCTGTCCACAGATGCAGCGGAGCGCTACAAGCATAGCGCTGACTTTGCGCTAAGCGAGTGCTGACGGGATCGGTGATCACCGATCACCGCCGTTGGAGTCGCAAACCCCAACTCGGAGATGTTCGATTCACCATACTTTTGCTTACCGGTGTCACCCGCATCGCCTTCAGATTGCGGTTCACCCACTAGGTGATATTCACCTGTGGGGGTAAAGCGTTGTTCGCTTATGCTGGATATTGAGTGACCGGCACGAGTCCACAAAGTCCTTACTTGTGCAAACCGACGCGTTATTCGGAAGCCGTAGCGGCAAAAGGTCTCTAACATTTGTTCCCAGAGTCTAGCAGACAGAAGCTTTCTGAGTGTGAAAACTCCGACGCACTTTGAAAAATGGTCCGTGATGACTAGCAGGTACTGGTTTCCGCATGGACTTCGGTGCAGTGGTCCGATGATGCCGCACGCAACCGTCTCCCAAGGGCGCTGACTGATGACAGGTTGCATCCGGCCGGAAGGCTTCCTCCCCGGGGCTTCGCCACTTGGCACGCTGGACAGCTGCGGCATAGCGGACTACCTCCCTCTTCATTCCCACCCACGGCATAACGTTTCGTAAGTCTTCTTGCCGTTCCCGTGGCCTGCCAAGGCCGAGCCATGAAAATGCCTCATAAGCCTTCCGCCGCAGCTTCCGCGGAACGACGATTTTGAAGGGGATGGGTCTCCCTCGTGTTCGTTCATCTCTGGGATGTACTTGAGCAACAAGCTGTTTTTTCCCAACAGATAGGAACTGATCTCTCTAATGAACCTTGCACCTGCGTTTCCGGTGGCCGCTGCATTACCCGCAAGCGTTTCCGACACCCGCTGTCTCGTGCCAGCGTTCCCGGTTTCTGCTGTATTCCTCGCAAGCTTTTCCGGCCCTCGCTGACAGAAATCCATCTGTTCTCTGGGCTTACAACAACCCTTCCCTGCTCACAATAGTACCACAAGTGTCCACCTGTTCATTTGTGGCATCACACACAACTGCACATAGCGGGGTATTACCTCTTACGCCACAGCTCGCATACCCGCGAGTCTGTTCCCCGCGTGGATGGCTCCCCTGGAACTAGCCCAACCATTCCACTGGGACCACCGCACCCCGTATCCGCTGCTAACGACGAGATATCTATCGGCCTGGTGCCAGCAGTGCAAAAAACACTACCATCGCAGGAAGATCGAAGGATGCTTGAAGCTTCGGTCAGTGGCATTCCAGTCCAAACCGGAAGACCGGAGCAAATCAAAAACTATGGCAGCAACGTATTTATACAAAGAGTAAGCGACACTTATTTGAAAGTTTCCCCGTGAATAAGGAAGCAATCACAAACTGGCTTAGAGTGAAAAAAAATTTCGACTACTTTATTTAAAACGAAGAGGAACTTCAGTGCATAATGAAGAAATTCCGCAAAACAGATTGGGAATCCTTTCAAACTTTCAAAAAAGAACAGAACCACAACAGAAAGAAACCTCGCGGAAGAGGTGCAATGAGAGAAGCGGTAAATGTGCCCAAAACCATCTCTTCGGAAGAAATCGAGATGGTAGAGGACCGCGAGACCGCGGAAGATTTGGCAGACCTTAATGTAGTAACATACAAACAAACAAAAAACTAAGCAACCAAAGGCCGCCGACCAGGTAGCAGTACAAGAAACCTCAACGAACAAATGTTCAAACAAAAAAAAGGAAAGTTAACGACTTTTGCCACCGACGACAAAATGTCGGAACAAGAATCCCACGAAGCTAACAAGTGTTCACAAAAAAGAAGAGGAGCGTTGCCCGCAGTTGGTGTAGAGCCAAAGATGCAAGCAGTAGTTTTCCGCCCAACTTGCAAAATGTACGTTATGGAATCCACTCGTAGGCAACTAAAGGCCGCCCCTGCCGAAGCGGGAATTAAACATCTTGAAATTTTTACACTCAAGTACAACTGAGCAGCGAACATGATCGCGGCAATTATAAGGGACACCACTACGGCAGACGAGCTCTCCCAATTCAAAATATTTTCACCTGACGAAGCAATGGAATTCTAGGCAGTAAGATCACAAGATCGCAACCAATGCAAAAGAATTGTATATTTTAAGAACGTACCGGTGGAAACGGATGGATCAATTTTGGGTGAAGTGTATTGCCGAACACACGATTCTTCAAGCCCATACACTGGCCAGAAGAGGTTCACTATATTGCTCACGTCTGAGTGAACAGGGCCGCGATACGTCCGCATCTTCATTTTTACGTGCAATGTCCACGAATACAGGTCAAAGCCTTTTGTCTATTTTAATTGCCACAAATTTTGACACCGGACACACATTTGCCCCAGCGAAAGCAGCTATTGCGCCAAATGCGGCCATGAACACAACGAAGACGAAGAATGCACCAAACCACCAAAGGGGAAAAAACTGCGGAGCCAAGCATCATGCTACAAATTAAAACTGCCTCAAAACATCCATCCCACCCTCGTCGGACAATAATTTTCCTCCGAGGATGGGAAAGAAACAGCCTCGGGTAGGAAAGTCAAGCAAGCCTGGCCGGAACTTCCCCAGAAGCAAGGCAAGAAGGGCCAACAATCGACGAGCCTCGCTGTCAATTGTTGGCGCACACGCCGTACTTGTTGACCCTAAGGCATACAAACACTTGTTGACCCTAAGCTTCTTTCTTGGTATCTTATTTTTTTCCGTTGTGATTTGGGATTTATTGCTGGGCAGCTGGTGGAAAGACAGGCCAGAAGTAGTTCCTGGTGTTGACGTGCAGTTAGGGGCAAGACAATACACCATTGGGCCACGAGAAATTTGAGCAGCAGGGTTAGCAGGGTGGAACAGCGAGAACAGTAGGGTGCCATCGCACCCACGCAAAAAGATGCACATGCTTTTCTTTTTTTGCGATGGAAAAGGCCAAATGAAAAAGAATCGCTCAAATCCAGTCCGGCCGTGCTCCGGCTGAAGCGCTTCGTGTAAAACCTACCACGTAGCGCTGGCGCTCGATTCCAGTGCACTCTTGCCAGCGAAGCCCGCGCCAAGCGTGACTATTCTCAATCTTTGAGGTTCATTAGTGTGGCCTGTGTATGCTTTAAGGCTGTTGCAACGTTAATGAAATAATGTCTAAACCTTTCTTGGGCAATGTAGCGAAAACCGAGGTACCTGCAGTCTTGCATCCTGGCACGTAGCAAAGCGTATCCGTCTTCTTTCTTCGTTTTCATTGCTTAGCGACAAGCCTCAAATCTATTCATAATCACAACTCCAAGCACTTGACATTCATCAAAACAAATCGCGAAAGCGACCATAAACACCACAGACATCCGAGAACGTACGTGACGCCATATGCGATGTTACAATAGCCATGTCCTCCGGATTTCGACAACAGTGCCACACGCGATCGTCTACACTTGTGGCTTCAAACGGCCGATCATCGTTACAAGTAACGGATAATTTGTAACTCATTACTTTTTCAATTAATGTTTAATTGCCACTTTACGTTTTTGAGGCAGTAATTTGTAATGTAATTTCGTTAGAAAATGTAGGTAACAAATAATTTTATTTATTGGTTGCTTCTTTTCTTAAATATGAACATAACACAGAAAATGGAGCCAGATGAGTGTGCGACTACACGCTCGACCAAATCTCAAAAACAAGCTCTCGCGCTCATGCATTTGTGTGTACTGCAGGGAACTATCCCCGTTAATGCATAAGTTGACACACGACCAACTCTATACTTAATATAGAGTGGGTCGTGAGCTGACAGTGAGTCAAAGCTACAGGCACGAGACCGCAGCCTTGAGACGTTGCGCTCACGCCTTTAAGGGGGATCTAACCGCTCATCACTCAATGGGCAAATTTCGCCAGCACAAACTTGAGTTTGCGGAATGCACGATGGTATTCTATTCTTTGGAGGTTACTTATGATAACGTAATGAAGGTTGTACGGCCCTTGGATTTTTCTTTAGAGCGTTGAGATTTTTAATAAAATGCAGAAATACGACTGCTTACACGTTTTTAGCGCGTTTTGAGGCATTTTGAAAATACATTTATTTAGAAGACAAACGTGACAAAACCCTTGGCCGTACAGAACTAGGGTGGCCTTAACTTCAATTTTAAGACCATTACGAGGGTTAGCAAAATATTGTTAGTATTCGCGTATTTGCGTAAATATAAACCACCCTCGTTAATTTTATTTCCAACTTTAGCAAGAGATGGCGACACTAGTACTTCAAATGCCTCAAAAACGGGAGATTTTCTTGTTGTTGCTGTTGTTGTTTTTCTCTCGAGCTCGAATTCCGCACCGCGATGTCTGTTGCTCGGGGATCGGTAGCACGTGTAGTGAAGGAAGCTCGGTGCTGTAAAGCCCACCGATCGTAGAATTCAATAGGCCTCCTGCATTGCCCAGGGGTGCTGCGCAAGAGGCTTGTTAGGCCTCCGTTTTGGGTAGCACAAACCAGAGCGCCCCAAACTGTCAGGCATGCAGAAGTCTGCCTGCTCTGATGCGGAGCGCGAGATCACGATGAAAAGTAAAGAAACAACAAAAATTCGAACGCCGTCAAAGCCAAGACGCTAAGAGCGTGAGCCACAGAGATGCTCGCTTCACGCGTTCCAAAGCAGCAGACAGGGCAAAGAAAAAAGAAAATGAAAGCGTCGCGACACAGGTGTTTCGACGCCCACCGCCCAGAGAGGAAAGACGCGCACGTCAGCGGTGGTGGCAGTGAATTAAGCACTTCTTGATTGTCTGGCTGGCGTTGAGTCTGCGCTGATTTTTGGCGTCCAGAGCTGCGTTTTTTCGGCCTTCGGTACGAGGCAGGAAATAAAAAAGCTCAACTTAACGTGCCATAAGTAGTGCGAGACTCAATCAGGTGAGTCGGCACACCAAAACGAGGGCGCCAGTTTGTTCAAAGCTTCAGCGCAGGAGGCCTATCCCCTGCCCCCTGCCCGTTTCAATCTGGTTAAGCATCACCGGCGTGCTGTCATGTATCACTATTGCGTGATGTACGCTAAAGACGTCAGATAGGCAGTACATACTGCACCGTCTTTCATCTCCAACGAAGACACCAGGGCCGGCTTCAAGGAACCAGCGTCTCGTAGCTGAGAGTGGGTGAAAGAGCACTGCCAAAGCCGCGCAACGGTTGAGTGACCTGCCGCGTCTCAAGACGCTCGCGCGCCCCGCCTTTTGCAGTGCTTTTCTTCACCCAGTCTCAGTTGAGATGCTGTTCAGCACTTCGTTTCAGCTTGGGTCCAGACGCAGGCGATGCTGCAAGCGCGAGCTCCGGGCTTTCAGCGTCCCTGCCAAGCACGCGCTCGTGCAATGCAAGCACTGTTCAGGGCCACACGCTCGTGCTCGTAGCATCGGCTGCGTCTGGACCCGCTGAAACGAAGTACAGTAAGCCGGCCCTGATGCCCTCAGAGCCTGACTAACTTCGCCCGCTGTATAAACATAGACACAACAGAATTACAATAGCTGGCCTCCGTTGGTCGGCACCCTTCGAACGCCGCAAAAAAAGTGTAACTATACTTCGTCTCACCTCAGCATGGACTAACTTCGCGAAAGCTACAGGCTAGCGCGAGCGGCCAGCCCGGACTGCTCCTGACTAGAAGCACCTGCTGCACGAGCGCCGCCTGCAAAGCCGCCGCGGCTTCATTCAAAGCGACTAGCTCGAGGCTGCTTTTAGCAAGCGCGGCTAACAATAGTCCATACTAGGGTGCCTTCATAAGAGCGCTTTGCTTGGGGTGATGACATCTGGCCATTTTGTTTCTAACGTTTATTTTTACTTTTTGTTCTCAAGCGCGTGAAAGAGCGTGTCCCCGCACGCGCTCGTGGCGTTGACTGTGCTACAGCGACATTTTTTGTTTCCTGCGATTTCTTTGTATTTTTTCCTCTGTGAGCGCGTGCTGTCGGCACTTCGGGCACTACACAACGATGGCATCACCCTAAACAGAGGGACACTCGAGGCACTCTAGTCCATACTAAGGTGAGACGAAGTTTTTTTTGTATACTCCTGTTTCACCCGGCGTTGTACCGCAGAGAAGGCCAGAAGCGCGAGCTCACAGCGTTGGGAGCTGCTCTTAACGCGTCGAGAGCTTGTGCCGCCAAGATGTGCCCTAGAGAAAAAATTGGGTTGTGTGGAATGCTTGTGCAGCCCAGAATCTTGGTCTCGCTCAAGGGCGACGAGTCTCCCAGCTGTAGATGAGCAATTTAGCCAGTGCAGTACAAACCGCTAGCCTGGGGTCTTTAACGTGCACCACGCAGTAGTGATACACGACCGCACGCCGGTACGATGCTCATCCAGATCGAAACGGGCAGGGGTGGGGACTTGAACCAGGATCCCTGAGTTCTGCAGCGCGAGCTTTTCGCTCCACGTGCTCCGAGCTGGTGCGCGCTAGACCACTCGGCCACCGGGATCCCCCCTTGTGCCCTGGGAGCAAAAGGCTGGCGCTTGTAGCCTTTCCTGCGGTACATCATAAGGTGAAACAGAGTATAGTCATCAGCAGATTTCCTAGCGAAAGGCCTGATAAGGCTCTGAAGGCGATACTTTTGTTGATTCTATTTTTTTCGCGTGTATGTTGCGCGCGTGGTCAAACGCTTGCATTCGCCATACAAGCGTGGCACGTAGGCACCCTAAGATCGTGCAAGGTTGAACAGAGATATCCTAATATAAAGGGTGCCTCAATGTCCTTTGCTTAGGTGTTGCCACCCCTTGTAGTATACCCGATGCCGACAGAACGCGCTCATTGGTAAAATACAAATAAATCAACGAAAACAAAATGTAGCCATAGCACAGTCATCAGCGCCACAAACGCGTGCCAGGACACGCTCTTTCACGCGCTTCTGAACAAAAATAAATTAACATAAAAGTGTGGGACGAAATGGTCAGATGCCTCCAGCTTGCTCCAGCCCACGGTGCTCCAGCCTACAGCAAAGCAGCATAAAAGGCATCCTACTAATATATATTTGGAAATAAAAACAGGTAGTCGAATGAGTTGCAAAGAAGGGTAAATACTTATTCCAAACAACATCTATTTTATGAAATATTATTTTGGATATTTTCATTCTCCATAGACCTTGTTTGGTGGCTAGTGGATATGAAAACAAAAAAAAAGAAGAATTGATTTCTAATGATTTTGATCAATTACAATAAATTTTCTCAACCAACTAACAGAAGCTTACTCTGAGAGTGCAAGTTGAATTTTGACGCTAGTGGTCAAGTCTGCCCGAAACAATGTTTTCTAAATTTAACACTTCCCGTTTTGCAGGATTATATGAGAAACCAAACGGACCATCAATAGTAGAAAATACGTTTCACCTGAGCAAGGCAGCACGTTCTTTCTCTCTTTATTTTTCTAATTTTTAGGCAAACTCAAATGAACCTCTATATAACTTTAGTGTCTTCATAAATAACCTCGGGCATTCACTATGCTATTGTCCTTTATGAACACCTCTTTCAACAGTGATCTTACTATGTCACGGTGGAATGAAGCAGTGCTATCTTACCTGTTCTGGAAACGAACTGGGGTGTGTGTATGCTTATACAGCTTAGTGGAGGGGTGGCCAGGCTGACCAGGCCTAAAAGCTGCATACAAAACCACAAAACTTCCAAGAGCGCTTGGGGGGAGGGGGGGATTTTTTGTCCAGAGGAATAAACGAAACTCGAACTACCTTCGATCTATCCGAATCAAAAACAGTCCGAGTGTTCATAAGTTGGAAGTAGCACACGACTACCACACCGCAACCTGCCTTTCGATTCAAAAACCCGTTCTATTTCTTTGGGGGAAGTGCTCGTGTGACCGGGAGGGAGGCGGGTGTGTGTGTGTGTGTGTGTGTGGGGGGGGGGGGGGGGGGGGGGGAGGGGGGGCGAGGGAGCCCGCATGCTGCTCGCGAGCCGCAGATTGGCCACCCCTGTCCAAGAACGTAGTCTGCCTCAACGGGCGACTTGTCTCCCAGCGCTGTATGTGAGAAATTTAGCCAGTGCAGTACAACCGCTAGCCTGGGGTCTTTAACGTGCATCACGCAGTAGTGATAAACGACCGCACGCCGGTATGATGCTCATCCAGATCGAAACGGACAGGGGTGCCAAAAGCAAATTGTTGTGTGTATGTTTATACAGCCGGAAGTTAGTCTGCCTCAGTCGGCGTCTGGTGTCTCAGCTATAGATGAGCAATTTAGCCAGTGCGGTACAACCGCGAACCTGGGGTCTTTAACGTGCACCACACAGTAGTGATATACGACCGCACGCCGGTACGATGCTCATCCAGATCGAAACGGGTAGGGGTTGCGATTGAACCCAGGATCCCCGTGTTATACAGCGCGAGCTTTCGCTCCACGTGCTCCAAGCTGGTGTGCTCTAGCCTGGCTCTAGCCCACTCGGCCACCGATCCTTTTTGTTTTCTCGTTTTTGCACGTGGCCACCGATCCCTCTTTGTCTGTCTGGACCACCGTGGTCTGGAGTATAGCCCTTCGATATGTTCGCGTTTGTCTTGCAAGTGGTGTCAAATGAGCCAGTGCACGAGGCCCTAGAGTGCCTTCATACACACGCGCGCTTTTTTCTTGAGTGGTGACATCTCAGCCATTTTTACGCCCAGTCGTTTTTTATGCATTTTGAAGCACGCGCAATCCGGTGTCAATCAGCTCGAGCGCGTAGCTTTTGGCTAATGCAGAGAAGCCATTTTAGCGCCCAAGTCACGCACCCGAGTGCGCGAGAGCGTCACGCGCTGAACATTCCAGTGCAACAATGGATGTCTTCACCCTGAGACAGACAGACATGTAGGCACCCCGACGAGGCCCTAAAGCCCCTCGATGTGTTTGCGTTTGTCTTGCAAGTAGCGTCAAATGCGCGAGTGCACGAGGCCCGTGTCTCGAGCGGCCCTTGGAAGCGAATGGCGGTGGAGCACCCGCTCGTGGCACCTGTCTCGCGCGTTTCCACAACAATGGTTGGCGGTACTTGCTAGAAAAACGCCTTCATCAATGTACTTTACGAGGCCCGTATCTCGAGCGGCCCCTGGAAGCAGTTATCGGCGCAGTACTGAAATGAGCGGCCCTTCGAAACGAATGGCAGCGGAGCACCCGCTCCTCGCACGTGTCTTGCGCATTTCCACAACAATGGTTGGCGGTACTTGTAAGCGTGTCAAATGAATTTAGTTTGCACTTGCCGGCAGCGCCTTCAACTTATGGAATTTACGAGGATAACTCGAGTGCAACATAGCTTTGTGTATTTGAGTGGTTCTTTTTCGCTGACAGGCAGACAGACGGAAAGTGTCCTTTCTTGCCATACCCGTTACCAATGTTGTCAGCTTCTGTGCACTTGGCGCGTGATTGTGGACGAGTAGTAGAGCCGCGCCACTTGCTTGGACAGAGAACTCCTTGGTACAGTTCACGGGTGGGAAAGGGTTGCTTCGTGTTGCTTTTGACTCGACGCGCAGAAGTGTGGACCTCGTCGACCAGGTCCACACCTCCGGACGTGCAGAAGTGTGGACCTTGCCGCGCAGAAGTGTGGACCTCGCCGCGCAGAAGTGTGGACCTCGCCACTAAATGAGCTTGCTTAGGTCAGCACTCTGTTTCCCAATATTGCTGTGGGCGCCGCCATCTTGCTGCTTATGCAGAGCAGACGCAACTGCCGATCGTCATGATTCAAAAGTGCGACTTCCTCAGCATTAGATTCGGTGTTAGGAAGCTCGTGGAATATTGCTTTGATCTGTCGCGAAGCGTTTGAACCTAGAGCCACTAAATGAGCTGCGCTTAGAGTATCGGCACTCCGTTCCCCGACATTGCTGTGGGCGCCGCCATATTGGGGCTTGTGCAGAGCAGACGCTACTGCAGATCGTCATGATTCATTATTTCATTAGAATGGCAATCTGGGCTAGTTGGTTCATGATAACTTTCAGGGCGCCTTGTTGTCGTCTCTTTTCTTGTTACTTGTCCTTGTGTTTTTTCGGCGCCCTGAAAGCGCCTTGTTGTCGTCTCTTTTCTTGTTACTTGTCCTTGTGTTTTTTCGGCGCCCTGAAAGTTAGTCGTCATGATTCAAACGTGCGACTTCCTCAGCATTCGATTCGGTGTTAGGAAGCTCATGTAATATTGCTTTTCTCCGTCGCGGACTGTTTAAACATTTCAGGAGGACGGACAATAGCGTTTCCTGTGATTTCAGATAAAGCTTCGGGTAACTGGCAACCATGATTTTAAGCCACAATATGGCATTAGTGTCGTTACCTGAAGCGTAGCTTATTTAGTGGCACTAGTTTGAACATTTGTGGAGGACGTAAAAACGTTTCCTGTGATTTCAGATAAATTTTCAGATAACTGGCAGCCATGATTTTAAGCCACAATATGGACAAGTGTCATTACCCTGAAGCGTAGCTTATTTAGTGGCACTAGGAAAGATCATGGCGGAAGAGCGCAGCACTGAGCTATAGGTTTCAGACGCAATCATTCTCAACGATCATTCTTCTATAGTTCTTCCCAGAAGTGGCGCGCGGCACGTGTCTCGAGCATTTCCACAAAAATGACTGGCGCCACTTTTCCCAGGATAGATGGGCTCTCATTCCACACATCCTGGGAGCGGGTTTGCAAACCAGTATTCAGACGAACAGCAGGCCGATATAGGACATAGGAAGTGCAAAACTGCCACTTTATTTCTTTTTTGTTTTCTAGCTTTAAATTAGGCTCTAAAAACAAACGTTTTTTTTTTGTTTTTTTTTGCAGAACAACATTTCCGTGTTAAATGTCCTGGTCCAAACGGGCGCAACGCGGCATCTTGTGCTTTCGGTAATTTCGAGCGTGGACGGAACTTCGAATTCATTCGAAAATCAGAGCTTATTCTACGTTTTGTAAGCCACTGTAATCAACGTATGCACTGGCTCGTATCTCGCGCCGCCTGTTGGCCGCTTCCTGCAGCGGCGGAGGCAGAGCGAAGAAGATCTAGCTCATCTAGCTCGAGATCGGCGGCGAACAGCCCATGGCCCGAGCCCACCTCGAGCGCCCGACCTGCATGCGCAGCTGCGAACGTGCAACTCGTTTGTTCCGGAAAAATTCAGCGCCATCTATGAGGAAAAGGGTACAAATAAATAGCGGTTGAATCCCCCTTAAGGCTGCGGTCCCACGGCAGCCATCTTGAACAAGGCGTTAGTTCAACCAATAGATGGCGACACGCACCCGTAGGGTGGCCGAAATATTGGTTCACGGTGGGATGGCTCGAGCACCATCACGTTCCCTCGTGGCCTTGCTCGCGCCGCTGCCAGCTGTGCTCAGCTGGCTCAATAGCGTGGCCCAGCAAACTCATCTATGCGAGAATGTCAGGCTGATACATACGGTTCGGCGGTTGCGACGGGATTTCGCAATAAATCTTACCAAGACGGAATCAATTGTTGATTGACGTGTCAATATTCTGTCAATGAAAAATTCTTCTCCAGGAGTGCACGCTCAGTATACTCAATCTTTCAAGACACCAGTGGAAGCGGACGTCTAGTAAACTGCTTCGCGATTTACGGTATTTACCTCGCCATTATAATGACGAATGAAAAGTGACGTAACGAAATATTGTGTTTCACGGGATCCGGAAGATGTTGTAATGGTCGTTACATTATAGTTCCCAGAAAACAAGCGCCGTTGCAATCTTTTCGGAAGTACCGATACACATTATGTTGTAAGTACATCTTAGGAGGAATATGATGAAAGCATCAGAATAAATAGGAAGACGTTTATTAGCCATGAAGACACTATGATTGAGCGGCGTTTAGTGACGGCAAGTGATGAGCGTTCGGAAATTTATAAGTTCACATGATTGCTAACTATTGACATGCGGACAATAAAGACCTGTTTTGTCGGGAAAGGAGTTGCGGTGATGACCTGATATCGGACGACTCGTGGCAGACGTACAAGCAAGTTTCGTCTCAGCGAATGGTAAGCGTCAAGTGTCAAGCACAGCACATCGCTACCGACGTTGTTGACGTTTCGAGCACTAACCGCTTTCGACAAAAGTGTTGGCACCTGGGCTAACTTTGCGGAAATACTCGAAGTTTTCCTCGAGTCCAGCGCCATTATGAACAGTAACTAAAAACGATCCACTATTCAGTCGGTGGGTGCATGGCGAAACGTATCCGCATCTGCGGAGTCATGGTCGATGCGTACTCTAAGTGGTGTGCGAAACGAAGAAAGCCCTCTTGAAGCTTACGGAAGAAGCAGTTCAGTGAAAAATCGCCAAGTTCTTGTTCCGGCACCACATTACGGTCTCATCTTCCACGGAAAAAACACCAACCGAAGCAGTGTTCGGCGGACGAAGAGCCACACCCTCGATCTCATGACACTATGGCCGACGAACGAAGATCGAGAGATTCCCAGATCGGGAGTAATGGCAGTTTATTCGATCGGACAATTCGTCTACGTGAGGAATTTCAGCGGAAGTCCGGCCTTTCATGTAAAACTTGAGCAGAAAAGGCTCTATGTTGTTTGGCCAGATGGTGTGATCCCTCTGAAGACGTTGGATATCAATGCCCTTGAGTGTGAATATTACGAATTCACAAAAATCTCTTTGTGTATTGTGTAACTGCCCTTGTATTTGGTAGTAGAATCTATGGTGGTGATTTGGACCTTTCGCACCGGGCTCTTTTTTTATTTTTCGCCTCATACTCTTTTGCGGTTTCAGTAGGCTTCAAGAATCTTTTGGAACGGGAACGCTTGCTAGAAACGCTTGCTTTTGGAACGGGAACGGGAATGCTAGAAATGCGTCCTTTATGTTAATGAATAAGCCGCACTTTTGCACAGTGCAGTTTTTCTGTTCCACATACAGTTGTAAAGCATCATCCTCAATGATTATACCATATTCTGTTACGGGTGATACTTGAAACACGTCTGGCACTGTACGTTGTGGTTCGATACCCACTAATGTCGTCATCCTTATAGAGCCTCATCAATTAATCATTACCTCGTCACCTCATATCGCTTTTCGTCAACAGTAAGTAAAATAGGCTACCGCCATATTACAATCCAAGAATTGAAAAAAATTAAGTCGTGCAGTCCTTCATTATGTTTATTTTTTTATATAATGTTACTACGTTACATTACCTCGAGACATTCGACGTCCATCGTTGATCTTCAAATACACCTGTATATAAATTAGACACACAATCACAAAAAACACAGCGTGCCGCCTCTTTTCTTTGTATCGCCTTTTTGAAATGGTAAGAACGGTCGCACATAAAACCCGCGTTTCTCCTACCCGACCGCTTCCTCCTCTCATTATGTGTAGTTGGTTTTAACTAAAAAAGCTATATAATGGTGTATTATTCATATTTAGTTTCAGTTTCAGTCGCAGGAAAGGAGGTTCGCGGAGCACTAGTGCCACTAGCGGGAACACCGAGGAAGAGGCAGGTGTCAAAAGGTAGTGGCTTGTGGAACCTACGGGGCTTACGTCATGCCCCCTTCAGGTATTACAGGCTCCTTGAACAAGGACATGAATAGTGTCATTAAATAAGCCACGCTTCAGAGTAACGACACTTGGCCATATTGTGGCGTAAAATCATGGTTGCCAGTGATCTGAAGCTTTATCTAAAATCACAGGAAACTCTTTTCTGTCCTCCACAAATGTTTAAACAGTCCGCGACAGAGCAAATCAATATTGCATCAGCTTCCTAACACCGGATAAAATGCTGAGGAAATCACACTTTTGAATCACGACGATCGGCAGTTGCGTTTGCTCTGCACTAGACCCGAAATGGCGGCTCCCACAACAATGTTGGGGAACGGAGTGCCGATACTCCAAGCCCAGCTCACTCAGAGCCGTTTATTGAGAGAGTTTGGCCATACATTGGTTTGGATAGGCGAGCATCTCGGGGCCAACCACAGGCCGCGAAACAGCCCCTAGCGGTGGTCGTGTGATCTAAATATGGGACACGACTATACTTCGTTTCACCTTATGTGCGAGCGAAGGCAAAACTGGAAGCGCGAGCACGGAAGCTCCGTGCGTACTGGCTTTGCTCGAGAGCGCGAGCTGGGGAGAAATGCAAAAAAGCGCTGGTCTCGCGCTTCTAGCTTCGGCTTCGCTCGCAGATAAAGTGAAACGAAGTATAATTTGAGCCGTGCCGAGCGGAACTCCGCGTCTCAAGACGCTCGCGCACCCCACCCTTTGCACTGTTTTCTTTCAGCCAGTCTCACGACGCTGTTCTAGCAGTGCAGACAAAGGCATGGGCACGAGCGCGTGGCTTTGGAAAGTGCCTCCTATGCACGAGGTCTCGTACAAACAAAAGCGTTTCGCTGAGCTAGGCTCACGCGCCTGTGCCTTTGTCTTCACTGCAGACATTTGTGAGATGGAGTAGAGGTCTCCTGATTGGTCGACGCTGTGTCACAAATTTAGTTTACGCTCTAAGCGTGGGGGAATCTTCGGCGCTGGCGGCGGCGTTTGCTCCGCCTATTGTCCAAACTCTCCTAATATACGGCTCTGAGCTCACTTAGTGGCTCTAGGCTTGAAGTGAACTCGGGTGTATTCTTTTCCTTTTCGTCTTTATTGTTTATTGATTGCAATGATATCGAAAAATTAACACAATATATCACACTACGCTTGTGTAATTATTTATCTTAGATTTATTAACCTGACCCAGTACTTAAACTTTTTATTTGTCGATAGTAAATCTTCCAATATATTTTCTAAATGTGAAGGCAAAAATACACGGACACTGATGATGATACAAACGCCAACGCCGCCCTCGAAAATTTCTTGAACTTTAGAAATCAGCAGTTTGATCTGCCATCCGGCAGGTAGCGCAATAAAACACCCAATCAGTTTTTAATTGTTTTTAAAACTAATCTAAGCTCTACACATATCAAGAAACCAAAGCAAGATCATTGTGAAAAGTCTAATACATCGCAATGTTTATCTATTCTATACAATAAATATTATTAGATGCCAATTAATCTGTTTCATGTCCATAAAAGCACATCTAAAGAACCGGCAATCATGTTTGTGTCCATTCTCAAACAAAATTAGAGATGTTTACTGACAACAAAAGCTGCTATTTTGTATATCAGATATTAACTCTTCTTTATGACTACATGATTACCCATCGAATAGTATAAATATCGACAAATGTGATTTTTTTGTGTCTAAGAACGATGTAATTTTGCCTGAACTTTATGAATTTTTTTAGAGAAACCAAATGCGAAATTGCGAAAAAGGGCTTCGCTATGCAAAATAGCACATATTTAATTGTCTCTTCATAAGAGGTAGATCAATTGTGTTGACAACTCCATACCGGTGCATTCGTACTACCAAACGATGTTAGTCGGATTTTACCATTTTCATTGGTTTTTACGCGAGTCTTACAGCAAAAGTTATACGTCAATCCTAATTAAATTTAACACACGTTTGTAGGTTTTATGCATCAATAGCTATAAGAAGTTTCAAAACAAATGTGCCGCAGTTGTCCAGAAAATAGCTCGTGAATATGCTTCCGTAAAGCCAATTTTGCAAGAAGTCAATTTCCGAAACTAAAAGAAAATGAAAAAGGGCCACGCTGTGCAAAGAAAACACTCTTTATCTACAAACCATGAAAGTTTGGAGCAAATTCTCTAACGGTAAACTCTCCCATTTGTACTACCAAACCATGTATGACCAAAAACACCAATATTCGCAGATCCTCCCTGATCTCACTTTTTGCTTCAGAAATACATATCATATATCCAAATGAGGCCCATTGCCTATTCTATAAGGTGACATAAGTCAAATATTTTTAGGTAGTGACTAAGTGTCAGAATCGCGCTACAAATAAGGGCACATATTGTCATTTTTCATGGCCGCCGTGGGACCGCAGCCTTAAAGGCCAGTTTCATAAGGGCGCTTTCGTAGATCGGTTTTCACCCTCCGAATCTCTTAGCGGAGGTAGATGCTGTACCGGAGCATAAGCACCTCTAGCTTTATCCGCAGAATTACAGGATCATTTCTGGTCGCTGTAAGCTAGCGGTATTGCAGGTCTGGTTGCAGCCGCTGTCTCGTCAGTTTACAGGTGAACAGAGTGCACATGACTATTCTTTCTCCTAAATACAATACTTTATTTTTACGACTAATACAATGCGGGCGTATGAAAAATGGAAAGTAACATTGTTGTTTTTAAACATAAGAATTGTTTTTGTAGGAACAGGCTGAGACGAGCCCAACAGCAAGCCAGGGGCCCTATACTTGACGTTTGGCCTTCACGGCGACTACGGAGAAGGAAGTGACGTCAACAACGCAGCAAATGCAGATTGGATGTTGATTTTGTTTTCTTCAGTCAACATCCAATCTGCGTCCGCTGTGTCGTTGACGTCACTTCCTTCTCCGTAGTCGCCGTGGGGAGTCC
>JAZHYW010059942.1:0-11853 GCA_037355805.1 Ixodes ricinus | reverse complement strand
TACTGTATGCATAGATGGCTTATTTCATTAATTCTCTACTGACTTGCTGTTCTACCAGCTGAGTAAACAAAGCAATTTAGCTTACGTTCGGCATCCTCTGACCAAACAAGCAGCTAATAATTAGCCGGCATTCAGAGAATTATTTGATTAATCTAGGTTTTCGACATTTAAACAGACATATGACATTTTAACTAACATTAAGCACCCATTTTGTTTTGTGGCAACATTCAAAATTAAATTTAGTCAGCAATTTAAGCAAAGAACGGCTGTGCATGGCACATTTGATTGTCTTAGTTTATTGTGAAGTGCGGCACAAATAATGTTTCTAGACAGCGAGTGTCCTAGGCACGCTATATTATCTTAGGGTTTGAAATTGATATAAATAAAATTTATCGCGACTTAAGAGATTTTGTTTGGTGTGCAAAAAAAATCTTGGTGATATGAAATCTCCTGAATATAAATATTATTAGACTCACTTTTTATGAGTATCGTACGCAGTGTGGTATGTATTATGGACTGCTTTTTTGTGAAGTATGTATCTCACGCCCGTGTCCTGTTCTCCTTCAACGTAAGCCTCGATACCGAAAAATACCGGATCTGTGGAAGGAACATAACACGAATACACAAAGCTCTCAGTGCGTAAGCACTGAGTCGGCTATCTTGGAATGCCAAGGCACCGGTTTCGATTGGTCTCAAACACGACGCACATACCCACCCATCGCCCTACTTGGCAAGGTGCATGTTGTAAGATGCAAACACCGACGCTGGACTGGCAATTTTGTTAAATGTTCCCAAAGATGAGCAGTCATCAGCACAACAGCTTCACAGCATGACTTTGTTTTAACAGGAGGTTTGGCAGACTAAGGCGGACGGAACACAACTTAAATGGTGGATGAGAGTCTCTTTATTAGAATCACGGCAAAATAAGCATATTTTGAGGCAAAACATTTTTACGACAGATTGAGTGTAGTAAAGTATTTGAAACACCTACATAATGATGATTAAGGGTTTTTATTACAGCCCTGGCAAACTATGAGGATTATTTGAAAGTGAAAAAATCTGTTCGTTGCACTCTACCTCTCCAGAGCTTGCTTGAGAATTGTGCTCCCCAGGCTGGCGAAAACACATTCTGACATCTTATGGGCAACTCGTTGACTGGATTCGTAAAAAGCCTCTCCACTAGCTTGGAGAAGGACGCAAAACAGCCTGAAAACACTGAAGCGTCATGGATCACAAGGGATACCATATTGCGGCCGACGAGAAACAATCAAAGGAAATGCGGTTAGAACGGAACGCGCACAGTGGAGGGGCTGGTGCAGCGGCTAGGCTTTTAATGCACTGCGCCATGATCGAAGGACCTGACGAACTTCTCTCCCCGCAAGTTCTCGTAAGCTGAAGCGGTTATGCGGTTCACTGTGTGCCTGCAAAGACGTCAAGGGCGCGAGAAAACATTGTAACCAAAGCAATCAACATCACGACCGAAGGCATACATGCCGTTAAGAAAAATGCTTTTGTACTTCCAAACTCCCCCAGCTTTTCAGTATACAAACGCCCAACAAGCACAGTGTAAAAACATTCGTTGAGCATCACACTTTTGTATGAAGACATTTAAGTCAAGCTGCATGGGCTGGAGAAAAAAAAAACAATAACTGTCAGTTATTGCATAGGTATGATTTACAGTATCAGGAATTACGGTTAAATTATAGGTCCATTTGGAATGCAAGAATGTTCGAAGCAACTGGCCTAAACAAGTGTTACAACTCGAAATGTCAATTATATTCAAGGCAAATGAAATCATTGCAATTAGGAATTATGAAAAATAACGAAATTATATGTATTCGGTCGTTGCAACTGAATCACCATCCCAGCCTTGCATAATTCCGACGACACTGCCATAGGCATCTGAAGAGGCCTTCAGGGCGAACTTCCTCAAACAAACGGTGAATCGGCACACGCCAATAGGCACGTATAGAGCTATAGATCACGGGACGCTTCGCCGATTCTTTAATGAAGTTTGTTCTGAGGAGAGCCCGTAATACCAGAGGTATTAAAGTCGATTTCTTTCCTCATAAACCTTACGTTTGGAAACCAGATCGCACGTTCACAAAGCGCGGTTGCTGTTGTGCCTGATGCCCACTGGAGCGGCAAACAAAACAACCGACACCGACGAACCTCGTTGCACCGGACCGCGAACGTATCTTTGGCCTGCTTGCAATCGTTTGTCCTTACTTGACGAGCACCAAAATAATAAAAGCTTGCAGTATTACTTACATGATGCTTGTCGGATTTCGTTGTTTCTCTTCGTCGCTTCGGTTGTCGATTCATTACAATCCCACAAAAGAAGAAAAAGAAAAAAAAAGAACTCACCGCATTTTCTTTGGCTGTGCAGGCCTCCTTGGAGTACGTGGATGTGAGTTCGCAGACGGACTCCAACAACCTTGAGCGTCAGTCTATAGTTATGTTCCAGAAACAACCTGAAAACATTCGTCAGGGATGTCTTAGGGCCGGTTGCACCAACGTCGCTTACCTTAACCCAAAGCGGCGCTTTCCTAAGTCGGCTTAGCGCCCTAAACCGAGTTCGGATAAGCACGGGTTTAAATTCCGGTTGCACCAACGTTAACCCGGCTTTACAGACGCGCCCCTAGCTAAACGCTGGATTTGCGTAGGGAATGTAGGGACAAACAGAGCGAACTAGGGAACGCTCAGAGGGATGAATACGATTGGCGGAAAGGAATCACGTGATGTAAAACAAAACAAAAAAAACTGCCGTAGTAGTAGTTGTTGACGTCTGCTTTTCGCTGTATTTCTTCGGTGAGTAACGAATTAAAGGTCTCCAAATTCAATCATTTTTTCGCTTAACTTTCAAAAACAGGAGTCAAAGCTTTAAATAAACACGAATGCTCTTTACATCTGTGATTGTGTGTTTAATATCGGTTGATAACAGAATATTTTGACAGTGACAGTAGTTTTCGTGCTCACATTTTGAGATAACGGAGCCATCGGGGGCCCCAAATCTCACCGAACGCGAGAAGGACTCTCTACTCGCTACATCGCTGAAGACAAAACATCATCGAGAAGAAGTAGGCAGGTAAGATGACTACTGAAATCAAGTCATGCCTGAGACCGATCAAGTTCAAAACAGTGACGAACTCGCCACGGCAGCTGCGAAAATGCCCGGAAATCGTCGAATAGAAGTCGTCGAGACCTTGCATCGACCGTACTCGTTGCTATCAGCAAGGTGACAGAACTGCACTGTACCGTCGTTGAACTGATTGTGTCAAACCCTTTGGTAATGGAACTACGTATATTTTGCTTTAGTGACAAGGAAAGAAGGTATAACTATCAGTACATCAAAGCGATACTACTGGTAGATCCCTTGATGATCATACAAACTGTCAATTATTGAACACGCAAAGGTCGCCCAGAACCATTTTTTTTATTCCTGCTGATAGAGAACCAGAAGCTTGTTCGCGAGTGATAATAGGCAGATCTTGAGTTCATACAAATAGACGGCGGCAGACTTCAAAGTACGAAAACTCCCACTAGTACATCACATCGTGCCGACGAGAACGGTCGTCTCTTCGCATCACCTGCCCCAGCCTGCCCCAATACAGCGCTGAACGAATCTCGCATTGTAGTCGTTACGATTTGTCGTCGCCACGAATGAAAGATCGCTATAAAGCAAAACATTTCTAAAAAGCACGATCACCAGAAAAGTTGCGGTTATAGAACGCAGTTTTCTGAAGTGAAGATTCTACTCGCGAGAAAAGGAAAATTCACTGAAGGTTGTCTCAAAACTAAAGAAATTGAATTTTTGCAGTTTTATTATTTAAATGCACCGCAATCTGATGCAAACGGCAGGAGTGTCGACAATCAGCTGATGGCCGAGATCATGTACGGCTACTATTTCAACGCACCGATCGGATTAAAGGATATGCTTTGCAAGCAGAAATTAACAAGGTGTTAAATAGCAATACGTTACAGTTATGCGAAAATCAGTAAGTACATACGAACAAGCTCGTTGACAGAAAAACCAACGGGAAGACAGACGTGAGCCCCACAGCTCCGTGCGTATCTCGGTTAGGGCTAACACGCACTGAGAGTGGAGAGCAAACTTGAAAACAGGGGTCGATAAACACTTCACGAGACAATATTTTGCATCCTTGTCACAATCGAAGGCCACTCTGTCGAGACTCTCACGCTGTTGTGGCCTAAAACACTTTGTACAACCACTTTCGTCCACCGCGTCGACCGCCACAAACCAGCCGCCATGTTTATAATCCAGGATTAAGAAACAAGCAAAAGCAAAGCGCCCAATGTTGGGCGCTCAAGATAAGCGTAGTTTAGTGCTAGGTTTAGCGATAAGCGAGTTTGGTGCAACCGAACGAAACCGAAACTTAGCTTAGGTTCCCGGCTAAGCTCCGCTTTTCGCTAAGCGGCGTTGGTGCAACCGGCGCTTATAGTGTTACAGTACTGCGAGCTTAAGACGTGGAACAAAAATGTGTATGCGATAAAAGATAGGTATTTACGCCAGTGATCAGAATTAGACAGCATTTTGTGATTACACAAAAAAAAGAACATGGTACACATTGTTGTTCTATCTATCGCTGCAGGTTCATAACCCTCGCTGAAAAGTAAACATGGGCTTTAGGTCGTCAATTCGTACATATAGTCTGGACTACAAGCAAAACATAGATATAGTCAAAGCTGGGAGTAGGAACTTTAGAAGAAACATGCCAAACACTTCAGAGCGGCACCCCGCGCAGGGAGTCGCTGCCTGGATTCAGGCGCCACTGGCAACCATGTTAATCGTCTCGTCCATGTCCCATTAAATGTAGTTTCTTGTTGAAACCGTTCGCTCCGTGTTATTCCTCCGGGTCGGGTATGCAGCAAGGCAAACCAACCCACAGTCCCTAGAAAGTTTTAGAATAGGGGGCCTCGACGCCTGGGAGACCGGAACCACCGGAACCCCATACTCCAGAACTCCCTAGAATAGGGGGCCCCAAGGCTTTGGGTCCCCCGATGATCTTGGGGCGTCGCACTATGCAGACCTATTTAGTCTTGACCTTCTCCGTTCGGCAACAAAACCCTGCCGGCTTGCAACGAAAAGCGTTCGACCTTCGAACGCCAGACTCCTGCGCGAGGAGCAGCAGCAGCAGCAGACGACGCTCCTGCTTGCTTTGATGGGAGGGGGGCAGTGTCGGTATAGAGACAAGGGCGGCTAGCCTTCGCGACTACCGACTGTCCTTCCAATCTGCTTTGATGCTCCGACGCCACCACACGCTCTCGTTTCCCCTTTCTCAGTTTCTTACGTATACGGTAAAAGAAAGAGAGCTAGCAGCTCTGTTTTTTGCACGGGAACGCCAAAGCACACGTGAATGCCCAAAACGTCGGGCTCCGATTGAAATGATTAGTGGGAAAACACAGAGGTTGGCTGCCTTTGTCTTTACCCAGTGTATCTCACTAATCAGAGCGAACAAGAGCGTTGTCTGTTCCGCGCGCTCTGTCTCGCGTTCGAATGCCGGACGCCTTCATTCGGCGTTCGAAAGTGTTCGAGCGCATTCGAACAGTGAGTATTGGCCAAGGCAGCTATAGCTTTGCGTCTACCTTCTCATCATTCTAACCACAGCTCGCTGTTCTGACCACCCCGATCGTTCTCGTCTCCCTTTTTCACCTCAGCTCAAGCCTCGGGGACTTCGGACCAAGAAAAGTCTATTTTGTAAGCATTTGCAAGAAAGACACTCACCTGAGTCTCGACCTTCTCAATTCTGCTACGGTATCGAAGTGGGTTTTGCCTGGCTGCTGGGCGGACCAAGTGGACGTCGCGAAGTGGGCCAGGTCTAGATACTCGGGGTTGGTGTGGTGGTCCGTCCTTTCGCTGAATCCCCCGACAAGTAGATGGGCGGTGCAGACTGCCACGCCGCCAAGCAGAAGGACCAAAGTGAGAGAACAAGTCATCTTGAAGCAAAGCCCGAGAGTCGTAAACACGCCAACGGAGTGTGATGTTAGCCTTCACAATGAGAACCGATTTTTATAGGGTTTCGCTCCCTCCTCGCTCGCGCGTTCTTTCCACGGTGCTTTTTCCGAACCGGTTTTGTTCACGACCACCTTCATGCGACGGGTGTCCTGTTCGTGACAGCCACTCGGCAAAACGCTGTCAAAATATCGCTTTCGCTCGCGTGGAAGATTGACATTAGTTTATGCAGATATGCCACACATGCCTACTGGCATACGAGGAAAACGACAATAAAAAAGAAAACACACACACAACTACAACAATAAGATTAAAAAAAATTCAGATTTTTCTTTCGAAGTTTAGTTGCATATTTGGTTTTCGATATGCCGAGCGCAAGTTCGTCTGCTTCTTGAGCAGGGTTGCGGTGGGCCAGAACGCCGAGCTCCTATTGGAAGGACTACTTTTACACTCTACCAAAAAATGAAGGAAAAAGAAAGCAACGGCGCATTTTCCTCCCTTCTACTGACGCGCCCCCAAGCGGACACGAGAAGAAGGGAAAACGAGACGTTTTTCTCCTCTAGACAGACAGGAAAAAGCTTTCGCCTTCACGACTCATCTTCTTTCGGTTTCGTTTTTCGAGCACGTCGCCCACGTTGTTGAATAAATGTCGTTGAGTTGATTGAGCTTCAGCGGCAGCGAAGGCCGCCTGTAATTTCGTCTCCCAGTCGAAACGTGCAGAGCATTTCGGTTGCATTGAAGTTTTTACCACTAATTTTATCAAACGAGCAAACGTAGCCGCTAGAAACAGCGAAGTTCCAGATCAGTGCCAGCAGCACTACGTACAATGGGCTAAGATGGTCATCTCAGGATTTCGCAGCCCACGCGGAACCATGTGGACCACGCGGAACCGTGTGGACCACGCGGAACCGTGCGGACCACGCGGAACGATGAGTCTACAGTGGATGTGTTGACGTTGACGACGTTGTAGAAATCGCTTAAACTGCATCCAAGACAGGCAGGTTTTGCTGCCGGGTGCCTGGGTGCTGAGTTCGGTTCTGTTTTCCGATGACGAGTGCCAACTGGCAGTCAATATGGTTCTGTATTTCTGCGTGTCAGCAACATTGCAGCAAAATCTCGATGGCAGTGTTGTGCATTGTGAACAGAATAAATTATCGCCAATGTGACCGTGTGTTCGTGTATCAGTGGTGTAACAACAATATCAGCTGTCGGGTATTGATGCCGCATGGTCGGGCCATGATCGGACGGGCGAGGTGTCGCAGGTCGACATTCCGCTTTACATTAAAGAGTTTGAGACCACTTGAGGAATGAGGTGCAATCGATCGACATGCGGATAGACATGTTGAAACGCTGGTCTGAACAGTAGCTCCTATCGTACAATAGCCAATGTAACATTCGGTTGTCTCCTCCCCGAGAGCGATGCGGTCTGGGGAAAAGACTTAACAGTATGAAAATATAGCGAAAAGCACGTATATTTACAGTTTGGAATTTTACCATTAAAGAAGAAGAATAAATAAAATCGAAAAAGGAAAAAAAAGCTATTTTCTATTTTTGTTTAAGTATACTTTGGTTCCTGGAGAAACTGCCCTCCAAGTGGCGCACTATGCTGAGCACTAGAAGTTTTCGAGCTCGCCGCGGCGTAGCTCCGTACACTTCACACCTGAAGCAAGTCACGGCTTTGAGTGCATTCAAGTTGATCGAAAAGCGATTTCTCTGCCCGTGAAGCATCACTTCCAGCAGAGGGAATATCCGCTCTACAGGGATTAATTCAAGACAACAATTGCAGCCGCACACAAATGGCACAAATAGAAAAACAAACGCTACAATAGAAATACTGGCTACAGCGTGCCGTGCGGGAAAACGAACGCATGACTCGGAACCGCATTGGAGCGGCTTGATTTATTAGCTTTCAAATGATTACAACATGAGCGTTTACTTTTTACTAAGAGATTCATCCCCTGAGCCGTTTAAAATACTCCCAGAGGTATGGCATTGCTGGAAAAAAAAGCAACATGCTGGGAATATTTTTTATTGATTAGGTGGTCACTGAGAAATTCTGTACGTTCAAAACGACTAGTATAAAATATGGAAACGTAGAGCTAGGAAGTTGTGATGGGGTTTGTGTGCTGTCATACTGATGTTTGTATGTGCCATGTATGCATATGGGCTCAATGTATGCATTCAGCTGATGTTTGTAGTATGCGTAATGTGTCTAAATGTGTGTAATAAGAGTTCCCAAAGATTATGAAGAAAAATGGTGGCGGAAGCAAATAAAAATATTCTTTGTAGAACATAAATTGGGCGTCTACTAGCGCCACCTAGCCTAGTTTCTTGCAATTACTCTGCTTTACCCTGCCATCTGGTGGCAAGCGACTCAACCTTCTTTCACGCTACGCGACGACTGGTTACCGTGCAACAGTGGCTTCATGTTCTACCATTCCTCCGTGATGTGCGGTCGACGAAGGAATTGTGACTAGAGGAATAGCAAAGGTAAGACGTAAAGTGCGCGAAGTAACTAAGTATTGGCTGTACCCATTTAACATCAGCATTGCTGACGACGAGAAGACTGAATAACTGCTTTTGAAACGGAAGTCTCTGCATTCGGGGGAAGCTGGCTTCGGAAATAAACACGGTTCGCGGAAAGCTCGAGTTACGCTCTTATTTGCTGCTCTCACGTCGCGTACAAGAGACATGGCGTCCTCTTCAGCCTTATTGAGCTAGATTTTCTCGATTCCCTAGCAAAAATAACGGTTTGAAATCAGTCCGGAAAGTGAAATCCGGACTAAGATCAAACCGGAGCCAGACCAGAGAGGCGGCTTCCGGTTTGCACAAACCGTGAATTTTCGAATCCGGTTCAAAGTCAAATTGAAGGAATTCCGCACAAGCAAATTCTGGTTTGCTCAAACCGTGATTTTCAAAATCTGGTTCAAAGTCAAATTGGAGGAATTCCGGACAGGCAAATTCCGGTTCATTTAAAACGTGATTTTCCTAATCCGCTTCAAAGTCAAATTGGAGGAATTCGGACAGACAAACTCCGGTTCGCAAAAAACCGTGATTTTTGGAATATGGTTAAAAGTACAATTAAAGGAATTACAGACGAAGTATATGCGGTTCGAGTCAAACCATTCCTTGCCTAATTAGGTTAAAAGGCAAATTGGACGAGGTCTAGACTGAAAATATTCGCTTTGCACGAACCATACTTTGCTATATCTTGTTCAAAGATAATCGGATCAGCCATCTGATGCCGAAGCACTTTCCACGTGTGGGTGAAACATCAAGTTACAAACAGTCTATCTCGATCCCGTACTGGCCTGCGTCGATCAAAGCTCAGAGCGCTGAAGACGAGCTGATACGCGGTGCCAAAAAGGCGACATCACGGCGATTTTTGCGCAAGTCATCGCCATTCAATTCCATCTAGCTTTTTCTATGCACTCTGCAATACTTGTCCATTATTATGCTTAAACTGTGTTTTGTTATTTTTTAATTATTTTCTGAGATAATTTCTTGATAACTATCAAATAACCTTTTTTATACAATTTTCACCACATAAAACAAACAAAAACGAACTCGATGCCACAGCTGGATGTACGCACAATCCGGAAAGTGTCATTTCAGTATCTTTGATAGCTTGCCTGCGGCCTCCTTGTTTATGTTGGAACTTTCGCGAGACCGGCATCGGATTCCCTCTGAGGACGGAATGCACGTGAGGTTCGAGCTGAACCTTACACCACTGACCACGGCTTGCCTCGGCAGAGACGGAGACGATCGCGCGCGGCGGGCGAGCAGTGAACTTTGTACCTGCAGCGGCCGGATGCAGCCGCGAAGATCAACAGCTGGGATAGTGGAGACTCGACCAGAAAGAAAGCCGTAATGCAAGCGACCGGAGTTTGAGAAAGTGACACACGAGAAAGTGGCACGTCGGTTTCGAACGAGTGTGTGTAATTTCGAATAAAATTGTTCGGGTTTTGTTATAACGGATCGATATCTCTTCATCCGTCCGGCTTTAGAAGCATCCAGCGAGCGAAGACTACGCCGTAGACGCCGCCGCGAAGGCATCATGAACAAAACCTTGACTCTGGCTCAAGATTTCTCAGTGGTGGCTGTGCTGCTTGCGAGTTCGTGGTTATCGATAAAGGTGCTTACTGAGACTGTACGTTTCCGTGAGGTAGACCTGCTCGGTTTTATTAGCTGAACTACCGTACATCAGGAATTTACCCAGCGGCATTGTGAGTACTTTGAAATATATTTTTCTTTGTGATAAAGAAGTCGGTTGTCCCTATCTCATATGATCTCTTTCGTCTACTGCTGCTTGCGCCAGGGTTTGATCAAGCGCTGGTTTTTATCGTGTCCTTGAGTTATAATATGCTTGTAATACTAATGGTCCACAATAAATTTTCAACAACGTTTTTAACTGCATTTTTGTCTATGGTTCACCATCATTTTGAAGTCTAATGGGTTAATGAGCAAAGGGGTTTCGGCTTGAGGGTCTGACCGGTTGAAGGGTTTCTCTTGCGGGTATATCTGTTTCACTTTCTCATGCAGTGCAGGAGATGCTATGACCTATTCCTAAAAAACAAGCACGGCGAGCATGTCACGTAACTGGCCACACCTCGCACAGCTGTGCCCTACCGGAAAGTAAGGTGACATGCTTTCAGCACTGGATTTCCTGGGATGGCTTGTAGCATCAGCTGCAGTACATCGGAAGGTGAAACAGAGTAGGTATGTCACTCTATGAAACTATTTCTATTACTTTCCGGTGTTGCCTGATACGGTTTAATATACAGACAGACCCACTCCGGTGAAGCTCTACGGTTTGGCCAAATACGGTTCAGCTTCCGCTTCAACCAATTACGGTTGGGTTTCCGGACTGGTTATTTCCGGTTCATTTTATGGTTTCTAGAATTCCGGTTTGCTTATGGGCCCATTTCACGGACTGAAATTCCGGATTCATTCCGGTTTATTTTCGAACCTTTCTTTTTGGTAGGGCGGGGGGCCGCCATAATGAGATGCAGGCGACGATGGAACTTTTGCTCCCCTGCTTCAGGGACGAAAGTTTTCTTCCTTTATGTAGGAACGTAGGTTCCAAGACTGTTCCTCCCTTTATGGAGGACTATAGCTACAGTTTTTTTCTAAGAGTGTAGACCTCAAGGGAGCCAACATTCAGGCCTACCCACTGTCCATTTAACCAGAACCAATCAGAGCTTGGCGTTTTGACACCGGTGCAACCCCTGCACAAGAAGCAGACGAACTTGCGCCCCGCATAGCTCGCATCAGCATTGCCGCCAGTCCGTCTCGCAGCGTCTCTCAACGAGCGCGATGCCAGCACGCGGTGATGCCAAGAGGGACGCGACTGCAGCTTTGCGCTGTCTATCGTCGCGCTTCATCGTGTATGCCGCTTAGGGTGCGCGGGTCGGGGGTCTACAAACGAGGACGTGATTTTGCAGGCCTTGCCTTTTAGGTTGTGTTGCTTGTTCTCAACCATGGCCAGTGAATACTCAGACGCCAAAGCGCCGCTTTCATGGTCCCGTTTTCGTGCCTGCTATTTCTGGCCGCGTCTTGCATATAGAGTAGCCGTGCTCCACATGCGTAGCATGTCCAGTTGGTGTACCTGTAGGTATACAGAGCGTCTTCATACAAACACGCGCTTCTGCTTGAGTGGTGACAGCTCGGCCATTTATCCGCCCAATCGTGTTTATGTATTTTGAAGTGCGCGCACCGGTGGGACTCAGCTCGAGCACGTAGCCTTGGCTGATGCTTAGACGCGAGTTCTAGGCGCCAGTCACACATTGGGGTGCCAGCGCGTCACGCACTGGCCCACTTAGTGCAACATGATGCAACAGAGGATGTCTTCACATTGAGAGACAGATATGTGGGCAGAC
>JAZHYW010059941.1:0-23996 GCA_037355805.1 Ixodes ricinus | reverse complement strand
TAAGACAACCCTGACGAATGTTTTCAGGTTGTTGCTGGAACCAACTACAGAATGACGCTCAAGGTCGTTGAGTCCATCTGCGAACTCACATCCACGTACAGCAAGGAGGCCTGCACTGCCAAAGCAAATGCGGTAAGCTTTTTTGTAATTGTAATGAAGCGACAAACAGAAACAAGGGAATCCGACAAGTGCAAGCTTGAAGTATCTTGGTGCTCGTGAAGTAAAGACAAATGATTGCAAGCATGCCAAAACACCTTCGCGTGCCTGGTGCACGTGCACGAGGCTTGTCGGTGTCGGTTGTTTCGGTTTGTAGATCCAGTGAGAATCGGGCTCAACAGCAACCGCGCTTTGTGAACGTGTGATCTGGATTCGAACTTAAGTTTTATGAGGAAAGATTTCGACTTTAATACCTCTGTATTACGGGCTCTCCTCAGAACAAACTTCATTAAAGAATAGGTGAAGCGTACCGTGTTCTCAACTCTGTATGTGCCTATTGGCGTGTGCCGATTCACCGTTTGTTTGAGGGAGTTTGCTCTGAAGGCCTTTCAGATGCCTATGGCAGTGGCGTCGGAATTAAGCATGCTGGGAGATGTGATTCAGTTGCAGTGATTGAATACATATAATTTCGTTAATTTGTCGTAATTTGTAATTGCAATCAATTCATTTTCCTTCGATATAACTGATATTGGAGTTGAAACACTTCTTAGCGCCAGTTACTTAGAAAATTCTTGCATTCCAAATAGACCTATAACTTAACCATGATTTCTTGAAACTGCAAATCGTTCCTATGCAATAAATGGCAGGAAAAAAGACACGGGATAGAGTCTTTCTCGTGTTGTTGTTTTCTCCAGGCCGTGCAGCTTGACTTGATTGTCCTCACAAAAAAAAGTGTAATGCTCAGTGAATGTTCTGACACTATGCATTTTGGGCGTTTGTATACTCAAGAGCTGGAGATTTTGAAGTACAAAACCATTTTTCTAACGCATGTATGCCTTTGGTCGGGATGTTGATTGCTTTGGTTACAATACTTCGCGCCCTTGACGTCTTTGCAGGCACACAGGAACTGCATAACCGTCATTTACGAGAACTTGCAGGGAGAGAAGACCGTCAGCTCCTTCGACTGCGCAGTGCATTAAACGCCTAGCCGCCGTACCAGCCTTCCACTATGCGTTACGTGATAACTGCATTTCCTTCGATTGTTTCTCGTCGCGTTTTGTCTCTTAGTCATGTATGACGCTTCAGTGTTTTCAGGCTGCTTTGCGTCCTTCTCCGAGCTAGTGGATGTCTTTTTTTTTCGAATCCAGTCAACGAGTTACCCAAAAGATGTGAAAATATTTTTGCGAGCCTGGGAACACAATCATCAACCAAGCTCTGGAAAGATAGAGGAACGAACAAAATTTTTTTTTCACTTTCAAATAATCCTTATAGTTTGCCAGGACTGTAATAAAAAAATCTCTTAATCATCATTATGTTGGTGTTTCATGTGTCTTACTACATTGAATCTGTCGTAAAAATGTTTTGCCTCAAAATATGCCCATTTTTGCCATGATTCTAATAAAGAGACTCTCATCCATCATGAAGTGCGTGTTCCGTCTGTCTTAGTTCGTCAAACCTCCCGTTAAAACAAAGTCATGCTGTGAAACGTGTTTTACTGGTGACTGCTCATATTTGGGAACATTTAACGAAAATTTGCCAGTCGAGCGTCGGTATTTGCATCTTCACAATATGAACCTTGGCAAGTAAGGCGATGGATGGCTTGTGCGTCGTGCTTGAGACCAATTGAAACTGGTGTCTTGGCATTCGGTGTTTTTTGTCATTGTCTATTTTTGGTGTTGTAAAAGAAATTGGCGTTTATCGAGGCTTACGTTGAAGAAACAGGACACGGGCATGGGATACATATTTTACAAAAGAAAACAGTCCATATAATATAGAACACCGCGTACGACATATAAAGTCATTTTAATGATCTTAATATTGAAAAAATTCCATATCACTAAAGTTTTTCTTTTTTTTCATAAAAAATGTAAGTCGTAAGAAATATTATTTATATCAATTTTCATACTTAAGGTTATATAAGTGGCCTAGGACACTCGCTCTCTAGACACGTTATTAGGGCCGCACTTCAGAACAAACTATGGCAATCAGATGTGCGATGAAAAGTACCCATTTTGTTTTAATCACAGACTAAATTTAATTTTGAATGTGACCAGAAAAATTGTGCGTTTAATGTTTGTTAAGGTGTCCTATGTTTTTTGTGAATATCGGAAACCTAGATTGATCGATTATTTCTTTGATTGCCGACTAATTATTTAACTGCTTATTCGATCAGAGGATGCCGAACGTAACCAAATTGCTTTGTTTATTCAGCTGGTAAAATAAAAGTCAGTAGAAATTAATGACATGCCACTATGCATACAGTATTTATTGCAATTGTGAGGAGCGATCGGTTGAATGGCGGATTTTTTCAAAATATTTATTGCGTCTACAAAATTAGTTGTGTCCCTAAAACATTTTCGTTTCTCAAATACTTAATTAATCAATAAGGCATTCAATCATTTTACTTTACACACAAAACATAAAAAGCACTGCTGAACGTACCTCGATTCATAGCCTATATGGTTAAAATGTTAATACGTTTCAGATAGGAGCATCTCAAGAAATATACTAACTAGCTATACTTAAGAATGCGAAACAGCAACTGAGCAATGTATTTTTGTTTGTTTTTCTTTTTTTTCACGTTGGCCTATTCGATATTTTATGAACGACCCTTAAAATATAAGGAAATTCTTAAATACCAAGAAATTTTGTAAACATGTGTGTGATCATGAATCCCAAACAATAGTCGTATAAACCACCCTGACAATATTGGGAAACTCATGAAACCCAAAGACCCTAAAAATGTTTAAGATCATAAGCGCGAAACAATAGTAATATTAAAAACCTTGATAATGTTCGGGGTCATAAATTCTAAACAATAGTATAATCAACACACTGAAAATGTTTGCAGATTTATAAATCCCCAAAACCCCTCAAAGTGTTTGGATCATAAAACCCAAGAAATATTCTTATAAACAACCGTGAAAGTGCCTGCGATTTGACTAATCTTGAAAACCCTGAAGAAGTTTGGGATTATAAATTCCAAACAATCGTTTTATAAGCAACCCTGGTAATGTTTACAAATCTGTAAATCCCTTTTCCGTATGTCGATAATGGGGGTTTTAAAAATGGAGCGGAAAAAAGCGCACAACATGTTATCTCATTTTTACTCAGTATTAGAACGAAAACATTTCGACACATATTTTAATCTATTGAAAGTGATAATACGCCAATGAATTCAATGCAAATTCTGTGTCTTCATGCTTTGAAATCAAATGAAAATCTAGAACTTCTAAATAAAAGGTTAAAAAGCGCGAATAAGCGAGGACAATAAAGAAACACGGACGACAGGACAGGCGCTTCACTCTCAACTGGTTTTTTATTAAGACCATTGTCATCTATATATACACATTGCCCAAACCACATCTGATTCAATCGCCACAATCACAGCCAACCTTCCAGAAACAGCATCTCACTCTGAAGCAAATACAAAGACGGAGCGCTGACGCAATTGTTTTCTTTCTTTTTTATGTAGAATGCCTCTATAATTTCTCTTTCCGTTTTTGCTTTGCCTTTCTTAGAAGCTTTGTGCCAGTCAGGTCAGGTTTACAGCCACATCGTCTACAATGGTCAGCGAGATGGCCCCCTGCGTTGTTGCGCACACACAAATTATGTTCACGTGCTCTATCATTGAAGCAGCGCCCAGTCTGCCCAATGTAGACTCTGCCGCAACTAAACGGAATCTCGTACACCACATTGGTGACGCACGCAGTATATTGCACTGCGTGTTTCTTGGAGCACGGTGCTTTTTTCTGCCTTGTCAACATCTCTAGTTGTTGTGAGAGCACTTCTTCAAAAGCTAAAAAGAAGTAAAAAAGGCAGCGAGGCAAGTAAAGAAAGGGAAAAGAGTGCAAGTCATTCCGTATATGCACACAGTGTCGCATAATCTAAAAAAGGTAGCAGGTAGATACGACATTAACGTGGTTTTTTCTGCACCGTGTAAACTTGCCAGGATATGTCCGATGTTGACAAGGCAGAAAAAAGCACCGTGCTCCAAGAAACACGCAGTGCAATATACTGCGTGCGTCACCAATGTGGTGTACGAGATTCCGTTTAGTTGTGGCAGAGTCTACATTGGGCAGACTGGGCGCTGCTTCAATGATAGAGCACGTGAACATAATTTGTGTGTGCGCAACAACGCAGGGGGCCATCTCGCTGACCATTGTAGACGATGTGGCTGTAAACCTGACCTGACTGGCACAAAGTTTCTAAGAAAGGCAAAGCAAAAAACGGAAAGAGAAATTATAGAGGCATTCTACATAAAAAAGAAAGAAAACAATTGCGTCAGCGCTCCGTCTTTGTATTTGCTTCAGAGTGAGATGCTGTTTCTGGAAGGTTGGCTGTGATTGTGGCGATTGAATCAGATGTGGTTTGGGCAATGTGTATATATAGATGACAATGGTCTTAATAAAAAACCAGTTGAGAGTGAAGCGCCTGTCCTGTCGTCCGTGTTTCTTTATTGTCCTCGTTTATTCGCGCTTTTTAACCTTTTATTCAGTAATGGACCGACTAGCCCAAACCCAAGTTTTAATAGAACTTCTAGTGCGAAAGACATATTGAAGCACTATTTTTAGGACCTTTTTCGGGGGTTCTTTTCGTTTTTACAACATATTAAGCGAATATTAAACACGCGAGAGCTTCCGGTTGAATGTAAAGTAGCGAAAATATTTCCCGTTCGCAAAAACAGAGGCCCTTGTTACTAACTATCGCCCAGTATCCATCGGTAGTATCCACCTCATATACTTTTTGGGCATATTATGTATTGAAACGTAATCAACGTACTACTTACAAAACGTTATATGTAACGTCCAAACCAACATACCGCAACCAGGGCGGATCCAGAGCTCCGTTTTGGGGGGGGGGGGGGCGGAATAGTTGTAAGGATACTATTCTCCCATTCTTTCTTGTGCAAGGGGGGTCCTCCCATGTCAAATTGCCCTCCGAGAAGGGGAGGGAGGGGGTCGACTTTGTTTGGGGGGGGGCGGTTGCCCCCGTCGCCCCCCCCCCCCCCTTTTGGATCCGCCACTGACCGCAACACACTTTTTTAGACCAAGTAGTTGCATTTTGCTTAGAATATTCATTTTAACTTGACAAACAAATCTTCATACTAACGTCATATTTCTTGGCTTCTTCAAAGCTTTTGAAAGATCCCTCATCAGCGCCTCACTATACAAAGCTATCCCACCTTGGAATGCATCCGAGGTCGCAGCCTTGGATGAGCGCAGATGGCAGCTGGCACGCTGCCATGAGCGCCTGTTTCGTGACCATGAATCACTTAAGCACTTAATCCGTTCATAACAAATTAAACCGCTTCCTTCGACAACCAAATATTGTAAGAACTACCTTGCAAAGCGCATGAACGATGCGCAAAACTTTCTCTTTCCTTGATATGACAAGTTTTCTTACTCTTTAGCATTGTTTTTTTTTAATCATTAATATTAATCTTATTGCAAATGAACGAAGTGAGTGTAAAGTCAGACCTGCCTAAATCACATTGGGCTTGACTGGCAGCATCTTACAATCATTAAAACCAGCCGTATGCAAAAAAAAAACACGTAAACAAAGTCAACACTAACAAATTAGAATAAAAAAGCAAACAAGTGAGCACTTTACAAACTAAAATTTCTCAGGGCTTTCTCGAGCTGGTTGTTTGTCTTTAAATTAAAAATGCTAGAGGGTACTTTGTTCAGAAATGCTGGTACATAATAACTACGAGCTCTTTTTTTTTTTTTTCAAATCTTGTCGAACATCTAGGTTTCCGGTAACGCTCTTTGGGTCTAAGAATACGGAAAGGTACATAGAGAACTTTAAATTGGCTATCCCATAATTATCTATGAACAACAGTTTCCATCAATAGCGAGTTAAAATCAGGCAAATGCAATGCTTTCAATGCGTCAGTGTCATTTCCAAGGCATAACTTATAGGAAAAGTTCTTTAGCAAAAAACGCAGAATCGAATTAATTCGAAATTGCCAACAGAGAGTAAAACGACCATACACGGCATCGCCATAATGGAGCACACTGTAGACTGGAGCATGTACAAAAATCTTTCGAACGGATAGTCGCATAAAATATCTAGTGTTATATAACAGACAAGACACTGCACGAAATTTCTTACACACATGAGCAAGATTAGAGTTCCAGGTTACGTCACTGTCAAAGAATAAGCCAAGATATTTTATAGAAAATGTATGCAGCTGTAAAGGCTGCACACACATGCACATGAGAGACATTCAGACGTATGTAACCGTATAAAAGAAGGCATATTGATTGTTTCCACGGGATATGGAAACATATAAGTTCCGTTTTGGATACATTAACGTTAATTAAATTAGCTTCAAACCCGTCCATAGTTAAAATTGCCGCAGTTTGTAAAGACGAAAAGGCATATGAATGATTGGACGCTCTTGATAAAATAAAGGTAACGTCAGCATATCACAATAGTGAAATTGGCACCACAATGGAGAGGTCAGTAACATAAAGATTATATAATAGCCCTAAGAGACACCAGCTTTGATTGAAAAGAATCCGCTTTGGTACCCTTCAAATGCAGTGCACACTATACATCATAGACGTGTTTTGGAGTGGGTACATACCAGTCTACCTGACTTTATGTCTACCATATTGGTATCTACTATACTGTTCGAACGTGGGCGCCGAACGCCGTAACGACGAACGCCGCAACGCCGTCGCGACGAACGCCGGACATCGTCGTTCGGCGAAACGGCGTTCGGCGATACGGCGTTACAACGTTCGGCGTCTCGGCTTTCGCTTTCGGCATTCGCGTTCGACATTGTTGTTCGGACGGTTCATGGAAAGAGACGAGAAATCCAAGACGTTCCCACACGCCCATGAAAAAAGGGCAGAGTTTCTGACGAAATAATATGACACACACAAAGAAAAATATAGTTAAAAAGCTGCAATAATCATCACAAACTTCGTAAAAAAATGCACCGTAAAACATTCTGTGTATATCGACTTCATTAAAAAAATCAAGATAAATTGAACTTTTTTTCCCATATAGACCGACACGCGGAGCGACTCTGTTTACCAACACGCCGCAAGGCCGCGCATGCGCGGTAGCTATGTGGGCAAGAGCAGCCCGGCTCTCCGTGTTTTCGCCATTGCGTTCTATGGCGTGCGCTCGTTGTTGTCGTTGTAGGGACGCTTGTATCTTTATTTGTGCGTCGTATTTCCTGAGAACGTATGTCGTATCCTATGCCCGACTATTTGAGCTCGCTGCCCGAGCCTGAACGGCAGCGGTATCGAAACAAACTGTGCGGTGACGGCGTTGCCTTCGACGATCCGTATGCCGTAAACAAGGCCTGCTGGACTTCCGACGTAAAGTTGATGCCACCGAAGTCGACGGCTCATGTCGTCGTTTATTTAGTTTTTTCGCCAAGCCAGTTCACGGCCGACACGGTGCAGGCGTACAAGTCTCTCGAGGCCTACGATTACTTCGAGTCGGTTTCCGCACTGCCGGCGGGATCAGCAGTCTGTGGGTCTGCGGAAGTGTGTGTATTCATTAATTGATTAAATACACACAGCGTCTTCAAGTCAAGGTATGATATTTTTCCTACCCTCATGACCACAAGGCATGACAAGCAGTAACGCTTTGTCCTTTCTGCAGTCTTGGCGGTAACACGTTACAAGTAACGGCGTTGCCGGTAACGCGTTACTTTTTTCAATAACGTAGTAACCTACTCGTTACGTTTTCGACACAGTAACGGGTAACGTACTTACGTTACTACTTCAAGTAACGTAGTTACGTTACTCGTTACTCCTTCCCAAGTCTTAAAGAAATTACACTTCAATTTTTTCCGTGTTTTAGGCGTCAAGCCATGTTTTTCTTGGCGTTTTTTCTCGTGAGTATTTAGGTGAAACCGTAAAACGAGATAAAGTAATTATGTTCAGTTTCTGCACGAACATAATGTTTCTTGAAATATGACATGTATCGTCAAAACCGTAAAATGTGCTAAATCTTAATTTAAAAAAAGTAACGCAGAAGTAACGTGCGTTACTTTTTATCGGTAGCGGTAACGGGTTCCTTTTATTTTTAGGCAGCGTAGCTCGGTAACGCGTTACTTTTATTTGCAAGTAACGAGTAACGTACTTCGTTACTTTTCTCCGGTAACGCCTACAACACTGCCGTTCTGTCGCCGATCCTCTTCTGCTGGGTAGCACGGGCGTAGCGAGCCTCCGACAAGCGCTTGGCCGATGCTTTGTGCGCGAACACACATGGGAACAAAATCCCGGTGGTCTTGATCAGGCAACGCTTTCCCTGCACATAAGCAAGCCTCGGGACGGAGATTGAAATGGAAGCCGCACTTGCCTTCAAGAAAGTGTTTGCCGCACAAACGGTCGTTCGCACGAGGCGACGATTCTTTTCGATCCACGGATATTATCCACCTTTTATGCCTTTCAGAGTCTGCCGGGAACTTGTGGAAACTCACTCCGCTACTTTTCTTGTACATTTCGGTGCAATTAACAGCAACACAGCTTCGCGGCATGCTGAAATGCTATGACGCCCATGCGAAACGTGCGCCCTTTGCCCACACCCTGCCACACCCCCCGGCTCCGGCGCGATCGCAGCGCCGCCGCAGCTCCGTGACGTCAAGCCCGCGTGTCGGTGTATAACATGCATTATTACAATTTCAATAAAAGAAACCTTCTCAACAGTCCCGATCGAGTCTCAAATACAATTGACAATATGTGTAAACCCAAATGTATTCATACCCTTAGCGAAGCGAAATTCGGTCACTTCATTAAACATACTTTCTGCATCGCTGGGGCCCTAAGTGACGATCGTAGCAATTGTATTTCCTAAACACGTAACGGTGTATCCGTACCGTCGCATTCCGTTAACAACTCTTTCGGCCTCAACACTATACCAATTAACCAATTATTAATCATTTAAAAAGTACCGATTGATCGATAAACATATTAATCGAAGCAAAGCCCTAGTGTAGAGTGATCACGTACAGATAATTAAAATCTCCTCTCCTCTTATCTTTTTAATCCACTCACCTTCAATCCACTCCTTCCTTCCTCCTTTTCTCCTCCTCCTCTTATTCTCTTGGGGTATTTCATTATGCGATATACCGTGCTGAACAATCATATATATATATATATATATATATATATATATATATATATATATATATATATATATATATATGAAAGGAAGAAGAAGAGTGAGAAAAGAAAAGTGGTGTAATTGAAGTGGCTTGTTTTTGCAGCCACTGACTCGGGTACAGTTCACTGTAACTCGGGTCAGATTTTATAAAACACGCGCGCGATCGTCTTTCTTCTTTCTGGTCTCCAGGCTTGTCGTCTTCTTCGATACATTTGCCCCACGCTTAGGGACTGCCATCCTGGCAGCAGTTGTTGTAGAGAGGGGGGATCGGTGGCCGAGTAGGCTAGCGCACACCAGCTCGGAGCACGAAGAGCGAAATCTCGCGCTGCAGAACCCAGGGATCCTGGGCTCAGAGCCGTTTATATATATCTCAGTATAAACGGCTCTGCCTGGGCTCAATCCCACCCCTGCCCGTTTCGATCTGGATGAGCATCGTACCGGCGTGCGGTCGTGTATCACTACTGCGTGGTGCACGTTAAAGACCCCAGGCTAGCGGTTGTACTGCACTGGCTAAATTGCTCATCTACAGCGAGTGACTCGTCGCAACTTTAAAATGGCGGACCAACGACTCGCTGTATAAATATCCACACAACCTCCCAATTATTGCAGAGAGGGCGGTCGGGTCGGGCGGTACATACGGTTTCATTCGTGACACATGAACGGTCTCTTGATGGTGACGGCGGCGATCGGTGGGGAGGGAACGGGTTCGACGCGGTAGTTAACCGGCGAGGTAGCTGTCAGCAACTTTGTATGGGCCATGATATCTTCGAAGAAGCTTTGGAGATAGCCCAGGCTTCTTGATGGACATCCAGATCCACACTAAATCACCATCGTTGTAGGATGACAGGGCGGTGACGGGCGTCGTAACGACTCTTTTCGACGTTCTGGTGCTCAGATGTGCGACAACGGGCTAACTGACGAGATTCTTCAGCTCGGCTGATTGCTTCATCAAAGGTCATGTGCTCCGTGATATTTGTCCGATAAGGTAAGATAGTATCGAGCGTACATGATACTTCGCGGTTATACGTCAGCATGAAAGGTGAGAAGCCTGTCGAAGCGTGAGTAGCGGTGTTATAAACGAAATAAACGAAATAATGTATCGGAGAATTCGATCCCAGTTATCTTGATCCTGAGAGACATACATCGAAAGCATGTCAGAAAGGGTACGATTAAGGCGCTCCGTAAATCCGTTTGTTTGGGGAGGATAAGAAGACGTGCAAAGATGAATAACATTCCATTTTCTCAAAATGTCTTCAACGAGTTGTGATAAAAAACTGTTCCTCGATCACTGAGTAGTTCTTGAGGCGAGCCGTGACGCAGTATAATATTGTTTAAGAGAAAGCATGCAACTCATGAGAGCCTGCGGGGCAGGGCAGCAATCTCGGCGTATCGCGTCAGATGGTCAATGGCGACGACCACCCAACGGTTTCCCTCAGAGGATTTTGGTAGAGGGCCATACAGATCGATTCCGCCTCGTCTCGAATGGCTTGTCGGGACACGGTATGGGTTGGAGCAAACCCGGCGGACTCTGAGGTGGTTTTTGTCGGTGTTGGCACAATAAGCCGGAGCTGACATATTTTGCACAAAGCGACACATGCCGGGCCAGTAATATCGGCCACGTAAGCGATTATAGACCGACACGCGGGCTTGACGTCACGGAGGCTGCGGCGGCGCTGCGATCGCGCCGGAGCCGGGGGGTGTGGGCAAAAGCGCGCACTTTTCGCATGGGCGTCATAGCATTTCAGCATGCCGCGAAGCTGTGTTGCCGTTAATTGCACCGAAAGCTACAAGAAAAGCAGCGGAGTGAGTTTCCAGCAAGTTCCCGGCAGACTCTGAAAGGCATAGAAGGTGGATAATATCCGCGGATCGAAAGAATCGTCGCCTCGCGCGAACAACCGTCTGTGCGGCAAACACTTTCTTGGAGGCAAGTGCGGCTTCCATTTCAATCTCTGTCCCGAGGCTTGCTTATGTGCAGGGAAACCGTTGTCTGATCGAGACCAGCGGGATTTTTGTTCCCATGGTGTTCGCGCACAAAGCACCGGCGAAGCGCTCGTCGGAGGCTCGCTACGCCCGTGCTGCTAAGCGGAAGGGGATCGGCGACAGAACGGCAGTGTTGTAGGCATTACCGAGAAAAAGGTAACGAAATACGTTACTTGTTACTTGGCAAATAAAAGGTACGCGTTACCGAGTTACGTTGCCTAAACATAAAAGGAACCCGTTACCGCTACCGATAAAAAGTAATGCACGTTACTTCTGCGTTACTTTTTTAAATTATGATTTAACAGATCTTACGGTTTTGACGATACAGGTACATATACCAAGAAACATTATGTTCATGCAGAAACAGAACATAATTACTTTATCTCTTTTTACGGTTTCATCTAAATACTCATGAGAAAAAAAAAGAAAAGATGACTTGACCGCACGGAAAAAATTTAAGTGTGATTTCTTTAAGAATTGGGAAGTAGTTGACGAGTAACGTGACCAGTGGCGTCACGAGGGTCAGCGGCACCCGGGGCAGTAGCCCGCCGCGACACCCCCCCCCCCCCCGCCCCCCGCCCCCGCTCTCGCGTGGCCCGCCGCGACTCTCCTCCCCCCCCCCCCCCCCGCCCTCGTGGCCCGCCGCGACACCCCTGAGCGCTGCACCCGGGGCGGTCCGCCCCCTTCTTGTGACGCCACTGAACGTGACTATGTTACTTGAAATAGTAACGTAAGTACGTTACCCGTTACTGTGTCGAGAACGTAACGAGTAGGTTACTACGTTACTGAAAAAAGTAACGCGTTACCGGCAACGCCGTTACCTGTAACGTGTTACCGCCAAGACTGCAGAACGGACAAAGCGTTACTGCTTGTCATGCCTTGTGGTCATCGGAGGATAGGAAAATTATCATACCTTGACTTGACGACGCTTTGTGTATTTAATCAATTAATGAATACACACACTTCCGCAGACCCACAGTCTGCTGATTCCCGCCGGCAATGCGGAAACCGACTCGAAGTAATCGTAGGCCTCGAGAGACTTGTACGGCTGCACCGTGTCGGCCGTGAACTGGCTTGGCGAAAAAACTAAATAAACGACGACGTGAGGCGTCGACTTCGGTGGCAGCAACTTTACGTCGGAAGTCCAGCAGGCCTTGTTTACGGCGTACGGATCGTCGAAGGCAACGCCGTCCACGCACAGTTTGTTTCGATACCGCTGCCGTTCAGGCTCGGGCAGCGAGCCCAATTAGTCGGGCATAGCATATGACACACGTTGTCAACAAATATGACGCACAAATAAAGATACGAGTGCCCCTACAACGTCAACAACGAGCGCACGCCATAGAACGCAATGGCGAAAACACGGAGGGCCAGGCTGCTCGTGCCCACATAGCTACCGCGGCATTCGCAGCTTCCGGCCGTGTTGGTAAACGGAGTCGCTCCGCGTGTCGGTCTATAAGTCTTCAAGACCCCGAGATGTCCCGACGTTGGGTCGTTATGGAGGCACTGTAGCAGCTCGGAGCGAAGCTGCCGTGGCACTACTAACAACCATCGCTGACCGTCTGCTGAATAGTTACGATGAAACAAGAGGCCATCTCGGACAGAAAAATTCCGTGCTCGTTTACAGAACTTGCGGTTGTTGGAGATAGCAAGGCCTGTAATATGTTGCACCAGGGTCTGGGTGTAGGGGTCTTGGAGCTGGTTTTGTGCCACAGCATCCAGAGAGAGAGCAGCGAGTGTAATAGGATCTTCGTCCCCGTCAGGAGCAATCGTTGGCAAAGGGCAACGTGAGAGGCCGTCAGCATCTTGATGCTTGAGTCCGGACCTATAAGTGACGGAGAAGTTGTACTCTTGGAGGCGAAGAGCCCAACGTCCCAAACGCCCCGAGACGTCTTTCAACGATGTTAACCAACAGAGAGCGTGGTGATCTGTGATGACACTAAAATGGCGTCCGTGCAGGTATGGTCGAAACTTAGAAATAGCCCAGATAATAGCCAAGCATTCTTTTTCGGTTGTAGAGTAATTACGTTCACACTTTGACAGGGTGCGACTGGCGTATGCCACAACTCTCTCGGGTCGGGGTGGTTCGCGTTGTATTAGAACTGCGCCTAGTCCATACCCGCTGGCGTCTGTGTGGATCTCTGTAGGAAGTGAGGGGTCAAAGTGGCATAAAATCGGATCGCCCGTCAGGAGAGCAGTTAGCTGATTGAAGGCAGACTGGCATTCTGGAGACCAATGAAAAGGCTTGGTTGTATCATGTAAGGCGTGTAAGGGGGCGGCGATCGTTGCGAATCCTTGGACAAATCGGCGAAAATAGGAGCAAAGACCCAAAAAGCTGCGAAGTTGTTTAGCTGTAGTTGGAATAGGAAATTCTGCGACTGCTCGAATTTTGTCAGGATCGGGTCGGACACCTTCCTTCGATACTACATGTCCGAGAACTCGAATTTCTTTTGTCGCAAAATGGCACTTCTTGGTGTTCAGTTTCAAATTGGCGTTTGCAATACACGATAGAACAGTGGCCACACGTTCGAGATGTTTTTCAAACGTCGGTGCAAAAATGACAATGTCGTCTAGATAGCAAAGGCAGATTTGCCACTTCAGACCTCGGAGAACAGTATCCATGAGCCTTTCAAACGTGGCCGGAGCATTACAAAGTCCAAATGGCATCACGTTAAATTCATAGAGACCGTCTGGTGTGATAAAGGCCGTTTTAGGTTTATCGGTTTCTTTCATTGGGACTTGCCAATATCCGGATTGTAAATCCAGGGAGGTAAAAATTCAGCGCCCTGAAGGCAGTCGAGGGCATCGTCAATGCGTGGCAATGGATATACATCTTTGGTGGTTATCTTGTTGAGTCGTCGGTAATCTACACAAAAGCGAATGCTGCCGTCTTTTTTCTTTACTAGGACAACAGGAGAGGACCAAGGACTTGAAGACTCTCTGATTACTCCTCGTTGTAGCATCTCTGCGACTTGTTGTTCTATGAGTTGCCTTTCTTTCATTGAAACCCTGTAGGGTCGTTGACGAATAGGAGCTTGGCCTTGCGTGTCGATGGAATGTTGACCGGTTGAAGCGGCGCCCAAAGGTGTTTCATGTAAGTCAAAAACGTTTTTGTACAAGTCTAGGAGAGTTATCATTTTTTGCCTTTGAAGATCGGTAAGATTCCTATCGATGGTGGAGGAAAGCCGCCCGGATTCATCATTTTCTTTCGTGTAGTCTGTTGAGAGTGCGTTGGTCTGAATATTGAACGGGTCGTCGAGGGAAACTGTATTAATGTCAGTCGCTAATGTGACGGTGGCCAGAACGGTCTGCTCCGGGATCAGCACAGCCTCTGACGTAACGTTAATTACGAAGATAAACGTTGGCAAGAGACCAATATCGGCGAGGCCATGGGGAACCAGCAAACCTTTTTTGTCAATAAGTTAACTGTGGGCGCGATGGAATAGTTTCCTGGTGGCAGTGAAGAGCACGTAGTGGGAACTAACGATGAACTATGAGGCGTAATTATAATTTCTTGTAATGAGCGGAGTTTGTTGTCTTGTAGAGAGGCATCTTCCACGGGTCCAGGCAGTTCGTGAAGAGAAAGCTGTGCGCTCCCGCAGAAAATAATTGCATCAGTAGTAGAAAGAAAATCCCAGCCGAGAATAATGTCATGCGTGCATGATGAGAGTACGACAAACTGAACTAAGTACAACGCACCCTGTAAAAAAATACGAGCGGTGCAAACCCCAACGGGTTTGAGTAGGTGGGATCCTGCAGTTCTGAGGTTACCTTGATACGGTGTGACGACTTTCTTGAGACGACGACAAATATCCAAATGCATGACTGAAATCGCAGCACCCGTATCAACTAAAGCTTGAACATTTTGACCTTGAATTTGAACTATGACGGTGTTCGATGGGGATGTATGAGGACTTGAACGGTGTGATGATGTCGCAGCTGGTGCCTCAGAAGCTGCGGTTACAAGTTTCCCCTTGTGCTCGAGGAGTGGGCTCTGCTCGTAGCATAGGCGATGTCGATCGCGGGCGCTGTGGTGAAGGCGACTGTCGGCGTGGTAGGCTTGCTGAACTCCCAGGGAACCTTGACGCTGGGGATGACGATCGGCCGTACTCAGAAGCCTGGTAGTGAAGGGCGGAGTTCCCAGCAGCAGTTTGTCTGAAGCTTGCAGACGACTCGTCAGCTTGGCGACGACGGCACACGCGGAAAACATGACCCGGTATTCCACAATAATAGCATACAGGGCGGCTATTGATCAGTTGGTGAGCAGACTGCATGCGTGGCTGGGAGTAGCCAAACGGTTGAACATATGGCATGCCGCCCGCAGGGTAGTTGGTGGTAAATGTTGGTGCAGCTATTTCTGCATAGGTCGGCCGCATGGTTTGGAGCGGCAATGGAACCTGCGACGGAATAGAAGAAGCCAGCTCGGTTTGGACGAGTGACCGCAGTGCAGACTCTGTTGATGTAGGTGATGTTAGTGTCGGGTGGAGAGCTCGAGACACCTCCTCTCGAACAATCTGCTGAATCAATTCGCGCAAACTGGTGCTATTGATGTCTGGGCATACTGGTGGAGCGGATATGCTGCTCACCTCAGGGAGACGTTGGACTGTGGCAGCAACAGACAAGCGCTGGGTTTTGAGTTCGTGGAACTGCTGGCATATTTCTACAATCTTCTTCACGGTTGTCGGATTATGCACGAGTATGACTTGAAAGACGTCCTCGGCGATTCCTTTCAAGAGATGACGCACCTTTTCGTGTTCTGGCATGTTTATGTCTACTCGACGGCAAAGATCCAGCACGTCCTCAATGTAGGATGTAAATGATTCAGTTGGCTGTTGAGCGCGCGAAGCAAGCTTTCGGTCTGCTGTAATTTGTCGCATCGCAGGTCTTCCAAACACTTCCCTAAGGCGGTTGGCAAACATTTGCCAGCTTTGAAAGTCTTGTTCATGGTTATGGAACCAGAGTTTTGCGACGTCGGACAGGTAGAAAATGGCGGTAGTCAATTTAGTGGCATCGTTCCAGTGATTGTAACGACTGGCGCGATCGTAGGCGTCAATCCAGTCGTCGACGTCAGCGTCACCAATACCGGAGAAAATCTGAGGCTCACGTTGGCGAGTGGTGAGAACCGACTGGGATCCGATGTCTGCTTGGGTTGCCGTTGAGGTCATTGCGGAACTCGTACTGGCAGTAGGGGGTGTCATCGCTGCTTTCAATGTGAGAATGCGGCTTCTCAGCTCCAGACTTGATGCCGCGGTGATGGAGAAAGGCCCGCACCTCCACCAAGTGAAGCGAAGAAGAATAGCGAGACAAGAAAAACGGTGTAGCTGAAGGCATCTGATACGGGTCAGATTTTATAAAAGACGCGCGCGATCGTCGTTCTTCTTTCTGGTCTCCAGGCTTGTCGTCTTCGTTGCTACAATATATATATATATATATATATATATATATATATATATATATATATGTCACAACATGATATGTACACATGACGCAACAGAGGATGTCTTCACTGAGAGACAGATATGTGGGTAGACTACACTATATATATATATATATATATAGTAGTCTGCCCGCATATCTGTCTCTCAATGTGAAGACATCCTCTGTTGCATCATGTTGCGACTAAGTGGGCTAGCGCGTGACGCGCTGGCACGCCAATGTGTGACTGGCACCGAGAACTCGCGTCTAAGCATCAGCCAAGGCTACATGCTCAAGCTGAGTCCCACCCGTGCGCGCACTTCCAAAATACATTAAAGCACGATTGGGCGGATAAATGGCCGAGCTGTCACCACTCAAGCAGAAGCGCGTGTTTGTATGAAGACACTCTGTGTACCTACAGGTGCACAAACTGGACATGCTGCGCATGCGGAGCACTGATTACTCTATATGCAAGACGCGGCCAGAAATAGCAGGCACGAAATCGCGACTATGAAAGCGGTGCTTTGGCATCCGATTATTCACTGGCCATGGTTGAGAACAAGCAACACAACCTAAAAGGCAAGGCCTGCAAATGACGTCCTCGTTTGTAGACCCCCGACCCGCACACCTCAAGTGGCATACACGCTGAAGCGCGACGATAGACAGCGCAAAGCTGCAGTCGCGTCCCTCTTGGCATCACCGCGTGCTGGCATCGTGCTCGTTGAGAGACGCTGCGAGACGCACTGGCGGCAATGCTGATGCGAGCTATGCGGGGTGCAAGTTCGTCTGCTTCTGTGCAGGGGTTGCACTGGCGTCAAAACGCCAAGCTCTGATTGGTTCTGGTTAAAGGAACAGTGGGTAGGCCTGAATGTTGGCTCCCTTGAGGTCTACCCTCTTAGAAAAAACTGTAGCTTTAGTCCTCCTAAAGGGAGGAACAGTCTTGTAACCTACATTCCTACATAAAGGAAGAAAACTTTCGTCCCTGAAGCAGGGGAGCAAAAGTTCCATCGTCGCCTGCATCTCATTATGGCGACGATGTTCCATCGGCCTGCATCCCTACCAAAAGAAAAGGTTAAAAAATAAACCCGGAATGAATCCGGAATTTCAGTCCGTCAAATGGGCCCATAAGCAAACCGGAAATCTAGAAACCATAAAATGAACCGGAAATAACCAGTCCGGAAACCCGACCGTAATTGGTTGAAGCGCAAGCTGAACCGTATTTGGCCAAACCGTAAGAGCTTCACCGGAGTGGGTCTGACTGTATATTAAACCGTATCAGGCAACACCGGAAAATAATAGAAAATAGTTTAATAGAGTGACATACCTACTCTGTTTCACCTTCCGATGTACTGCAGCTGATGCTACAAGCCATCCCAGAAATGCAGTGCTGAAAGCATGTCACCTTACTTTCCGGTAAGGCACAGCTGTGCGAGGTGTGGCCAGTTACGTGACACGCTCGCCGTCCTTGTTTTTTAGGAATAGGTCATAGCATCTGCTGCACTGCATGAGAAAGTGAAACAGATATACTCGCAAGAGAAATCCTTCAACTGGTCAGACCCTCAAGCCCGAACCCTTTAGCTCATTAACCCATTAGACTCCCAAATGATGGTGAACCATAGACAAAAATGCAGTTAAAAACGTTGAAAATTTATTGAGGACCATTAGTATTACAAAGCATATTATAACTCAAGGACACGATAAAAACCAGCGTTTCTTCAAAACCCTGGTGCAAGCAGCAGTAGACGGAAGAGATCATATCAAATAGGGACAACTGACTGCTTTATCACAAAGAAAAATATATTTGAAAGTACTGACAATGCCGCTGGGTCAAATTCCTGATGTACGGTCAGTTCAGCTAATAAAACCCGCAGGTGCACCTCACGGACACGTACAGTCCTCAGTAAGCACCTTTACCGAAAACCACGAACTCGCAAGCAGCACCGCCACCATTGAGAAATCCTGAGCAGAGTCAAGGTTTCGTTCATGATGCCTTCGCGGCGGCGTCTAGGGCATATTCTTCGCTTGCTGGATGCTTCTAAAGCCGGACGGGTGAGGAAATATCGATCCGTCTTAACAAAACCCAACACTTTTAGTCTAAGTACACACACTCGTTCCAAACCGACGTGCCACTTTCTCATGTGTCACTTTCTCAAACTCCGCTCGCTTGCATTCCAGCTTTCTTTCTGGTCGAGTCTCCACTTTCCCAGCTGTTGATCTTCGCGGCTGCATCAGGCCGCTGCAGGTACGATGTTCACTGCTCGTCAGCCGCGCGCGATCGTCTCCGTTTCTGCCGAGGCAAGCCGTGGTCAGTGGTGTAAGGTTCAGCTCGATCCTCACGTGCATCCTGTCACTCAGAGGAATCCGATGCCGGTCTCGTGAAAGTTCCAACATACACAAGAAGACACGCAGGCAAGCTATCAAAGATACTGAAATGACACTTTCCAGATTGTGCATACATCTAGCTGTGGCTTCGAGTTCGATTTTTTATGTGGTGAAAATTATATAACAAAGATTATTTGATAGTTATCAAGAAATTATCTTAGAAAATAATTAAAAAATAACAAAACACAGTTTAAGCATATTAATGAACAAGTATTGCAGAGTGCATAGAAAAAGCTAGATGGAATTGGATGGCGATGACTTGTGCAAAAATCGCCGTGATGTCGCCTTTTGGCACCGCGTATCAGCTCGTCTTCCGCGCTCTGAGCTCTGATCGACGCAGCCCGTACAGGCATCAAGATAGATTATCTGCAACTTGATGTTTCACCCATACATGTGAAAGTGCTCGGCATCAGATGGCTAATCCTATTTTCTTTTGAACAAGATATGGCAAAGTATGGTTTGTGCAAAGCGGATATTTTCAGTCTAGACTTCGTTCAATTTGCCTTTTAACCGAATTAGGCAAGGAATGGTTTGTTCGAACCGCATATAGTTTGTCTGTAATTCCTTCAATTGTACTTTTAACCATATTCCGAAAATCACGGTTTTTGCGAACCGGATTTTGTCTACCCGGAATTCCTCCAATTTGACTTTGAAGTGGATTAGGAAAATCACGGTTTAAATGAACAGGAATTTGCCTGTCCGGAATTCCTCCAATTTGACTTTGAACCAGATTTTGAAAATTACAGTTTGAGCGAACCGGAATTTGCTTGTGCGGAATTCCTTCAATTTGACTTTGAACCGGATTCGAAAATTCACGGTTTGTGCAAACCGGAAGCCGCCTCTCTGGTCTGACTCCGGTTTGATCTTAGTCCGGATTTCACTTTCCGGACTGATTTCAAACCGTTATTTTTGCTAGGGAATCGAGAAACTCGAGCTCAATAAGGCTGAACGAGGACGCTATCGTCTCTTGTACGGGACGAGAGGAGCAGCAAATAAGAGCGTAACTCGTGCTTTCCGCGAACCGTGTTTATTTCCGAAGCCAGCTTCCCCCGAAGGCAGAGACTTCCGTTTCAAAAGCAGTTACTCAGTCTTCTCGTCGTCAGCAATGCGATGTTAAACGGGTACAGCCAATACTTAGTTACTTCGCGCACTTTACGTCTTACCTTTGCTATTCCTCTAGTCACAATTCCTTCGTCGACCGCACATCACGGAGGAATGGTAGAACTCGAAGCCACTGTTGCACTGTAACCGTAGTCATCGCGTAGCGTGAAAGAAGGTTAAGTCGCTTGCCACCAGATGGCAGGGTAAAGCAGAGTAATTGCAAGAAACTAGGTTAGGTGGCGCTAGGTAGACGCCCAATTTATGTTCTACAAAGAATATTTTTATTTGCTTCCGCCACCATTTTTCTTCAGGATCTTCGGGAACTCTTATTATACACACATTTAGACACATTACGCATACTACAAACATCAGCTGAACGCATACATTGAGCCCATATGCATACACGGCACATACAAACATCAGTATGACAGCACACGAACCCCATCACTACTTCCTAGCTCTGCGTTTCCATCTTTTATACTAGTCGTTTTGAACGTACAGAATTTCTCGGTGACCACCTAATCAATAAAAAATATTCCCAGCATGTTGCTTTTTTTTCCAGCAATGCCATACCTCTGGGAGTATTTTGAACGGCTCAGGGGATGAATCTCTTAGTAAAAAGTAAACGCTCATGCCGTAATCATTTGAAAGCTAATAAATCAAGCCGCTCCAATGCGGTTCCGAGTCATGCGTTTGTTTTCCCGCACGGCACGCTGTAGCCAGTATTTCTATTGTAGCGTTTGTTTTTCTATTTGTGCTATTCGTGTGCGGCTGCAATTGTCGTCTTGAATTAATCCCTGTAGAGCGGATATTCACTCAGCTGGAAGTGATGCTTCACGGGCAGAGAAATCGCTTTTCGATCAACTTGAATGCACTCAAAGCCGTGACTTGCTTCAGGTGTGAAGTGTACGGAGCTACGCCGCGGCGAGCTCGAAAACTTCTAGCGCTTAGCATAAGCGCGCCACTTGGAGGGCAGTTTCTCCAGGAACCAAAGTATACTTAAACAAAAATAGAAAATAGCTTTTTTTCTTTTTTCTGATTTTATTTACCCTTCTTCCTTAATGGTAAAATTCCAAACTGTAAATATACGTGCTTTTCGTTATATTTTCATACTGTTACGTCTTTTCCCCAGACCGCAATCGCTCTCGGGGAGGAGACAACCGACAGTTACATTGGCCATTGTACGATAGGAGCTACTGTTCAGACCAGCGTTCCAACATGACTATCCGCATGTCGATCGATTGCACCTCATCCCTCAGGTGGTCTCAAACTCTTTAATGTAAAGCGGAATGTCGACCTGCGACACCCCGCCCGTCCGATCATGGCCCGACCATGCGGCATCAATGCCCGACAGCTGATATTGTTGTTACACCACTGATACGCGAACACATGGTCACATCGGCGATAATTTATTCTGTTCACAACGCACAACACTGCCATCGAGATTTTGCTGCAATGTTGCTGACACGCAGAAATACAGAACCATATTGACTGCCAGTTGGCACTCGGCATCGGAAAACAGAACCGAACTCAGCACCCAGGCACCCGGCAGCAAAACCTGCCTGTCTTGGACGCAGTTTAAGCGATTTCTACAACGTCGTCAACGTCAACACATCCACTGTAGACTCATCGTTCCGCGTGGTCCGCACGGTTCCGCGTGGTCCACACGGTTCCGCGTGGTCCACACGGTTCCGCGTGGGCTGCGAAATCCGGAGATGACCATCTTAGCCCATTGTACGTAGTGCTGCTGGCACTGATCTGGAACTTCGCTGTTTCTAGCGGCTACGTTTGCTCGTTTGATAAAATTAGTGGTAAAAACTTCAATGCAACCGAAATGCTCTGCACGTTTCGACTGGGAGACGAAATTACAGGCGGCCTTCGCTGCGCGCTGAAGCTCAATCAACTCAACGACATTTATTCAACAACGTGGGCGACGTGCTCGAAAAACGAAACCGAAAGAAGATGAGTCGGGAAGGCGAAAGCTTTTTCCTGTCTGCCTGGAGGAGGAAAAAACGTCTCGTTTCTCCCTTCTTCTCGTGTCCGCTTGGGGGCGCGTCAGTAGAAGGGAGGAAAATGCGCCGTTGCTACCTTTCTCTCTTCATTTTTTCGTAGAGTGTACCAAGTAATCCTTCCAATCGGAGCTCGGCGTTCTGACGTCACCGCAACCCTGCTCAAGAAGCAGACGAACTTGCGCTCGGCATATCGAAAACCAAATATGCAACTAAACTTCGAAAAAAAAATCTGCATTTTTTTTATCTTATTGTTGTAGTTGTGTGTGTGTTTTCTTTTTGTGTGTGTCTTTTTCCTCGTATGCCAGTAGGCATGTGTGGCATATCTGCATAAACTAATGTCAATCTTCCACGCGAGCGAAAGCGATCATTTTGACAGCGTTTTGGCCGAGTGGCTGTCACGAACAGGACACCGTCGCATGAAGGTGGTCGTGAACAAAACCGGTTCGGAGAAAGCCCCGTGGAAAGAACGCGCGAGCGAGGAGGGGCGAAACCCTATAAAAATCGGTTCTCATTGTGAAGGCTAACATCACACTCCGTTGGCGTGTTCACGACTCTCGGGCTTCGCTTCAAGATGACTTGTTCTCTCACTTTGGTCCTTCTGCTTGGCGGCGTGCGCAGCCTGCACCGCCCATCTACTTGTCGGGGGATTCAGCGAAAGGACGGACCACCACACCAGCCCCGAGTATCTAGACCTGGCCCACTTCGCGACGTCCACTTGGTCCGCCCAGCAGCCAGGCAAAACCCACTTCGACACCGTAGCAGGGTTGGAGAAGGTCGAGACTCAGGTGAGTGTCTTTCTTGCAAATGCTTACAAAATAGACCTTTCTTGGTCCGAAGTCCCCGAGGCTTGAGCTGAGGTGAAAAAGGAGACAAGAACGATACGGGAGTGGTCAGAACAGCGAGCTGTGGTTGGAATGATGAGAAGGTAGACGCAAAGCTATAGCTGCCTTGGCCAATACTCACGGTTCGAATGCGCTCGAACACTTTCGAGACGCCGAATGAAGGCGTCCGGCATTCGAACGCGAGACAGAGCGCGCGGAGCAGACAACGCTCTTGTTCGCTCTGATTAGTGAGATACACTGGGTAAAGACAAAGGCAGCCAACCTCTGCGTTTTACCCACTAATCATTTCAATCGGAGCCCGACGTTTTGGGCATTCACGTGTGCTTTGGCGTTCCCGTGCGAAAAACAGAGCTGCTAGCTCTCTTTCTTTTACCGTATACGTAAGAAACTGAGAAAGGGGAAACGAGAGCGTGTGGCGGCGTCGGAGCATCCAAAGCAGATTGGAAGGACAGTCGGTAGTCGCGAAGGCTAGCCGCCCTTGTCTCTATACCGACACTGCCCCCCTCCCATCGAAGCAAGCAGGAGCGTCGTCTGCTGCTGCTGCTGCCTCCTCGCGCGGGAGTCTGGCGTTCGAAGGTCGAAGCGCTGTTCGTTGCAAGCCGGCAGGGTTTTGTTGCCGAACGGAGAAGGTCAAGACTAAATAGGTCTGCATAGTGCGACGCCCCAAGATCATCGGTGGACCCAAAGCCTTGGGGCCCCTATTCTAGGGAGTTCTGGAGTATGGGGTTCCGGTGGTTCCGGTCTCCCAGGCGTCGAGGCCCCCTATTCTAAAACTTTCTAGGAACTGTGGGTTGGTTTGCCTTGCTGCATACCCGACCCGGAGGAATAACACGGAGCCAACGGTTTCAACAAGAAACTACATTTAATGGGACATGGACGAGACGATTAACATGGTTGCCAGTGGCGCCTGAGTCCAGGCAGCGACTCCCTGCGCGGGGTGCCGCTCTGAAGTGTTTGGCATGTTTCTTCTAAA